>SJYV01048537.1:269052-303138 GCA_006410875.1 Neotragus pygmaeus | reverse complement strand
TTTTTTTTTTTTTTTAAGAATTGCCAGATTTCAAAATAATAAGGTAGTAAGATTATTATTAAAAGTATTGGTGGTATTTTTTACTATCATAGTTCAAAATGAAACCCTTTCTTAAAAAGATTATATGATTTATCTAAAACTTCCTGGATCAATTGGGATATAGTGATTGGACCTAATATATTAAACTCTTTATTTTTGCTCTGGACTGAAGCCAAAGAGCAATAATTGCTTCTATGCATTGCCTGGAAGCAGGTGACTCTGCCATCTGGATATGTGTCCTCCACTCCACTGAGCAGGGCTCTGATAAAATGCTGTATGCCTGGCCTCTGGGCAAAGAATCGTGGGGGGAGTAAGCAGCCCTATAGATCCTGGTAATAACTTTCCTTTCCCTATGGGATTTAGAGCCTGCTTGCATTTCGTGAAGGTTTTAAAGAAAAGGCCCAGGATGTCAGAATTGAAATGCGGCTGCTGTCCCAGGCATTCAAGCTTTGTTTGCTGTTGAATGTTTCAGGGTACTACGGATTCTTTATTTTTTGGTCACGATTCAGGGAATTTTCATAGTTATAGCTTCATAAAAAGATTGTCAGAAAGCCTGCTGAATCTTCTATTGAGGATGGAGAGCTGTGTTGCCCATCTGCGGACTCCTTTTTTGATCAACTCTAACTCAGTATTCTGGCAAATAAACTAGTGTGAGGGGCCTGCAAGTTGCCCTATAAGCTACCTACCTTCTTCTCTGTATGTTTGGCTTAACATAAGCTTACTAAGAAGCTCTGTCCTTTCTCTCCTCAGATCAAAAAACAATCCAGTCTTGTCTTGTCTTTCTCTGTGATTTATGTGTGTGTGTGTGTGTGTGTGTGTGTGTTTTCTCTTCCTATGTGTGATTTCTTATCCAATTGGTTGAAATCACCCAAAATTCACTAGGAGGGCAGTCACTGGCTGCCTCGTAGCCATTACTTGACAAGGCTATAATTAGTTGGGCCATTTTACACCTGCTTTCCCAGCTGGACACTGCATTTTGCTTTGCAGTGATTTGTATCAGAACTGAAAGGACACTGCTTCGAAAATGAGTTCACAATATGCATTGACAACGAAAATTGTACAGATTCTACACTGGGGAGAACTTACAGCAAGAGCATTCATTCATTCATTGGTTTTTTTGTTTGTTTTTCTTGCGAATATACCTTTCTTCTACCACCATTTAACTCTTTGGATAGTTTTCAGTGAACAGCTTCTAAGGGAGTAATCAAAATTGGACCTTCTTCTGTCAGTAGCGCCTTATTTAATATTTCACTTAGTTTTTGGAGGGATGCATTTGTTAGGGTTAATTTTTAGTAATCATAGCCACAAGGTAATCTTTAACCTATAGAAATATGCCTTTCAAATAATTCATTTGATAATGCCATATGTATAATTCTCATGCTAAATTAAATGCTTTTAAATGGAGAATATATAGATATTTTTCATTTGATGCTTGATATTTCTATTGTGCTCATAAAGTACTGGCCATGAAGGAAAGTGGTCCAGGAAAATGAAAACAGTCCCTTTCTAAAGATTTCCTCTAGTTGGTGTAGAGCGCTTCCCATTCTTCTCACCCTGAAATCCACTTTATCACAAGCATTCTATTTTCTTTTGTGTCCATGATAATGATTATAGGCTTATTTACTGAGATGATTTGATGGTAAATAGATATTTGCCTACATGAATGATCTCAAAGAATCCTAGAAATGTGAGTAAGGTTCAGGAGGTATTCTATAAAGTCAATGCTGCTGTGATTTCAACTCAGTGGGTTTTCCTTTGAACTGGTAATAGGTGACTATTTTGATGACCACTTTGTAGTAATTAACTACTCCTCTTCAATTAATTGTTTCACCAGAAAAAGGTTATTAGATCTTCACAGTATGCTAATCTGAGAGATTATGGTAAACTTAACAATGTCAAAAAGTTCCTATCAGTGTGTTACTATTTAGAAGATGAAAAAGCATAATTTACCCTTGCTTTTTTTTTAGAGAATTAAAATACAAAATTCTTGCCCACAGTTAATAGCTTTCGCTTTTGGAACTCTATCTGAAAATAAGTCAAACCTATTTCTCTCTCTGTGTCTCTCTCCATCTTTCTGTTTCATCAACAATGAAAAATACTTTAATCACTTTTATTGGGTTGGCCAAAAAGTTCATTCAGGTTTTTCCATACTATCTTAAGAAAGAAATTTTTGGCCAACCTAAAACAAGGCCACCAATTATTCCCTAATAAGCACCAAGCTCTCTCTCCTTTCTTCATTAAAAATATTTCTACCTCCAAACTCCCCTCTCTGCTGAGAGTTGCCAGCCTACTTTAGACCTTCAGCATACCAAGCCTGACTTTCTGTAAAATTTGTCAGCTTGCCTCCCTCCATTCAGATTATCCTGCTCATATTGCCAGACCCATTTCATCTTTTCCTCTCCTTCTGAGAGCCCTGCAGTGGAACTCCCTCATAGATCAACTCCTTATATGGGCATCCAAAGACTTCCACATTCTGTCTTCAAGCAGCATTTTCTTTCTTCTTTCTCTTGGTCCCCTCTGAGTGTTCTCTACATCAGCAATTTGAGCTCTACAGATTCATTCAAATGCATTTTGCTCAAGCTCTTTCCCACCCCCATGGAATACCCTTTTCTTCCTCTCTATTAATTCTGTCCAACTCCCATCATTTTCCCACCCTCCACAATTAATTTATTTCTTTCTTGCTCCATGTTTGGTCTCAGTAATCACATATCTATAACATTTTACATGTAAAACTTAGTATTTATATTGTCTTCCCTTGTAAATTTTGACTGTTTGCCCTTCAAAAAATATTTATTTTTAATTGAAGTAGAATTGATTTACACAGCTTTGTTGTTTTCTATCAAACCTCAACATGAATCAGCCATAGGTATACCTATATCCCCTCACTCTGGTACCTCCTCATCCCACCCCTCCAGCCACTGTGGAAGACGGTATGGAGATTTCTTAAAAAACTAGGAATAAAACCACCATATTACCCAGCAATCCCACTACTAGGCATATACCCTGAGGAAATAAAAATTGATTATTTGCCTTTTTATCTGTGTATAATTTCCCCACCAACTAGATTGAAAGTCTCTGAAAGCAGAGAATTCATCTTTAACTTTATATTCCTACAGCACCTGGTAAGTGTCAAGCTTGGAAGAGAGACTCAGTAAATTTATGTTGAATATATTGTTTCCCTTAAACTTGAGGAATCAGATGTTTATTGCAATTCTAGATAAAAAGCTTCTCTTGAACTATTAAATAATCACGAAAGAGTATTCCTTTCTGTGAAGCACCTGGCTATATGAAAGGAAGTTCATCATTCTAAGAGGATTTAGAAGAAATATCTCACATCTCCTCTCCAGAAAATCCTCCACAACAATGCTTTATTAAAATGGATATTCTTCTAGCACTTACAGAAAAATGAAATCCCACATAAATTGACTGTTTCTTGCCAGATGCTGGTGGTACCTTGAGATGTATAGATGATCGCATTTCCTACTGCTAGCTTTAATACTGTACCATGAGGCTTCCCAGGCTGTACTAGTGGTAAAGAACCCACCTGCCAGTGCAGGACACAAAAGAGACACGGGTGCAATCCCTGGGTCGGGAAGGATCCCCTGAGGAGGGCATGGCAACCCACTCCAGCATTCTTACCTGGAGAATCCCATGGACAGAAGAGTGTGTCGGGCTACAGTCCATAAGGTTGCAAAGAGTTGGGACAGTATCGAAGCGACTTAGCACAACAGCGCTGGAGAAGTAAATGTGGGTTCAACTCCCTGAGTCAGAAGACACCCTGGAGTAGGAAGTGGCAACCCATTCCAATATTCTTACCTGGAAAACTCCACAGTTCGTGAGAGCATCCAGAGCAAAGTGTCAGACATGACTGAGCACACACATAGGCAGCATACTTTGGATTTACTTTTAAAAGTGAATTGCTTTCATGTTTTTTGACTTTTAATTTTGGTCTATTCCCTCTTTATCACACAAATGCTAAATATAAGCAGCTGAACGGATGTCTGATTATTCATGTTATTTGTTTATAGAAAAAATAGGATCAAAATAAAAATGAAAAAGCTTGATCCATTTTATCTAAGACCACAGCTCCTCTGAGTCATAGAAAAAGTTATAACCTGTGATGGCTTCAATGGCACCCCACTCCAGTACTCTTGCCTGGAAAATCCCATGGATGGAGGGGCCTGGTGGGCTGCAGTCCATGGGGTCGTGAACAGTCGGACATGACTGAGCAACTTTACTTTCACTTTTCACTTTCATGCATTGGAGAAGGAAATGGCAACCCACTGCAGTGTTCTTGCCTGGAGAATCCCAGGGACGGGGGAGCCTGGTGGGCTGCCGTATATGGGGTAGCACAGAGTTGTACATGACTGAAGTGACTTAGCAGCTTGGCTGGAAAGAGGCACATGAGCCCAACTGTGTTCACCATGCTGGCTTCTAGATCTTCCTTTGTTTTATACTGGCAATTTCCACTTGTCAAAAATTCTGCTCTCTGAAATGCCACTTTCCAATCTTCCTAAGGCCTTTACTGAAAAAGAAAACAAAAAACCAAGTCCATGCTATTTCTGCTATTTTTGCAATTCAAATAAAATGCTTTCTAACCTCTTGTATTTCTGGTTCTTCTAAATTAAACTCTAAGTGTGTCTCATTTTATAATGCATCCATCTTAGGCCCTAGTGTTGAGGTTAATTATTAAGTACAAATTTGGTTTATTAGCTAACTGAATAATTATCATAGCTGACATTCATTGTGTACTTAGTATGTTCCAGGCACAATTCTAATCCAATTATTCTCACAAAACCCAGTAAGTGACATACTTTTATTTACTCTATTTTATTGTTAAGGAAACTGAGACATAGAGAGATTAAGACATTTCCAGGAATCATATAGCCAGCATGTTCTGGATGCCAGCTTGGCTTCCCAGTTGCTGAACTTTCTGTTATGCCAAAACTATGCTACATTTTTTCCCTACTTCCTTGTTTATAAATCTGTTTCAGCTAGAGCATTCTACTGTCTTCTATGCTTTGAAACTGTTAATAGAGCAAAATATCTAATCTGAGAGTGGCCTAGCACTAAATATGGCTTTCTAACTATGTTGTGGCATTCAGTTTTGGGGATTTGCTTTCACCATTTCATACATGACTGGTGGGTGATGTGAAAACTCATCAGATTTCACATACCCCATAACCCTGCAGTGGTCTAATGATCAACCTTTTAGTTTATTATGAAGGAATTACAAAACTGAATTTGGTACAGTACCATGTTTTGAGGGGATAGATAAAAGTTGTAAGCCATTTAGAGTGAATTATGTGACTTTGTCGGAGAAGGCAATGGCACCCCACTCCAGTGCTCTTGTCTGGAAAATCGCATGGATGGAGGAGCCTGGTGGGTCGCTAAGAGTCGGACACGACTGAGCAACTTCACCTTCACTTTTCACTTTCATGCATTGGAGAAGGAAATGGCAACCCACTCCAGTGTTCTTGCCTGAAGAATCCCAAGGAAGGGGGAGCCTGGTGGGCTGCCGTCTATGGGGTCGCACAGAGTCAGATGTCACTGAAGCGACTTAACAGTAGCAGCAGCAGCATGTGACTTTATATGATGCTGAGGCTGGAATGGTAAAATTACATTTCCCAGAATTCCTTCCAGCTAGCATTAGTGATGTGCTTCAGATTCCATGAATCAGACATATTTCTGTGAGTCCTGAACCAAACTAGACTGGGAAAGAGTCAGGCTTAGAAGTATCAATTCTGTTTGCACATTTTATGATGACAATAATCACCAATTTTCCAATCTCACTGGCAATTTTCTGAGACTACAACTTCCTAATCAAGGCAAAAAGTTCGATAGCAGCCCAGTTTGCCTATGCACTTCCTAGAGGCTCAGTCTAATGTCTGTTTCTTTAGCTTTCCTAACAAATCTTTAGCTGTTTAATATACTATTACAAATCTCTTCTGCTTGAGGTTGGTAGAGTGACTGCTCTCTTCTGCAAGTGAATCTGACTGATGCAACTATATCTGACTGATACACTCTTGATATTTGAGCTATTAAATATTAAGTCAGATTTTATAATGTATCTTAGCATCAGTTCAGTTCAGTGGCTCAATCATGTCTGACTCTTTGGACCCCATGAATTGCAGCACGCCAGGCCTCCCTGACTATCACCATCTCTCGGAGTTCACTCAGACTCACGTCCATCGAGACCGTGATGCCATCCAGCCATCTCATCCTTGGTCGTCCCCTTCTCCTCTTGCCCCCAATCCCTCCCAGCATCAGAGTCTTTTCCAATGAGTCAACTCTTCACATGAGGTGGCCAAAGTACTGGAGTTTCAACTTCAGCATCATTCCTTCCAAAGAAATCGCAGGGTTGATCTCCTTCAGAAAGAACTGGTTGGATAGAGAGTAACAAATTTTTGATTTTTAATGAAGTGTTCTGGGCATTTGTTATTTAATCCTGTTGGTCAGTTCAGTTCAGTTCAGTCACTCAATTGTGTCCGACTGTTTGCAACCCCATGGACTGCGGCACGACAGGCTTCCCTGTCTTTCATCAACACCCAGAGCTCACTGAAACTCATGTCCATTGAGTCAGTGATGCCATCGAACCATCTCATCCTCTGTCATCCCCTTCTCCTCCCACTTTCAATCTTTCCCAACATCAGGGTCTTTTCCAATGAGTCAGCTCTTTGCATCAGGTGGCCAAAGTATTGGAGTTTCAGCTTCAGTATCAGTCCTTCCAATGAATATTCAGAAATGATTTCCTTTAGGATGGACTGGTTGGATCTCCTTGCAGTCCCAGGGACTCTCAAGAGTCTTCTCCAACACCACAGTTCAAAAGCATCAGTTCTTCAGTGCTCAGCTTTCTTTATAGTCCAAATCTCAAATCCATACATGACCACTGGAAAAACCATAGTCTTGACTAGATGGACCTTTGTTGGCAAAGTAATGTCTCTGCTTTTTAATATGCTGTCTAGATTTGTCATAGCTTTTCTTCCAAGGAGCAAGCATCTTTTAATTTCATGATTGGAGTCATCACCTGCAGTGATTTTGGAGCCCAAGAAGATAAAGTCTCTCACGGTTTCCATTGTTTCTCCATCTATTTGTCATGAAGAGATGGGACCAGATGCCATAATCTTCGTTTCCTGAAGTTGAGTTTTAAGCCAGCTTTTTCACTCTCCTCTTTCACTTTCATCTCAGGCTCTTTAGTTCCTCTTCACTTTCTGCCATAAGGGTGGTGTCATCTGCACATCTGAGGTTATTGATATTTCTCCCGGCAATCTTAATTCCAGCTTGTGCTTCATCCAGCCTGGAATTTCTCATGATGCACTCTGCATGTAAATTAAATAAGCAGAGTGACAATATACAGCCTAGACACCTTTCCTGATTTGGAACAAGTCTGTTGTTCTATGTCCACTTCTAATTGTTGCTTCTTGACCTGCGTACAGATTTCTCAGGAGGCAGGTAAGGTGGTCTGGTATTCCCATCTCTTTAAGAATTTTCCACAGTTTGTTGTGATCCACACAATCAAAGGCTTTGACATAGTCAATGAAGCCAAAGTAGATGTTTTTCTGGAACTCTCTTGCTTTTTCCATGGTCCAGCTGATGTTGGCCATTTGATCTCTGGTTCCTCTGCCTTTTCTAAAACCAGCTTGAACATCTGGAAGTTCACAGTTCATGTACTGTTGAAGCCTGGCTTGGAGAATTTTGACCATTACTTTGCTAGTGTGTGAGATGAGTGCAATTGTGTGGTAGTTTGAACATTATCTGGCATTGCCTTTCTTTGGGATTTGGAATGAAAACTGACCTTTTCCAGTCCTGTGGCCACTGCTGAGTTTTCCAAATTTGCTGGCATATTGAGTGCAGCACTTTGGCAGCATCACCTTTTAGCATTTGAAATAACAACTGGAATTCCATCACCTCCACTAGCTTTGTTCATAGTGATGCTTCCTAAGGCCCACTTGATGTCACATCCAGGATGTCTGGCTCTAGATGAGTGATCACACTGTTGTGGTTATATGGGTCATGAAGATCTTGTTTGTATAGTTTTTTGTGTATTCTTGTCACCTCTTTTTAATATCTTCTGCTTCTGTTAGGTCCATACCATTTCTGTCCTTTGTTGTGCCCATCTTTGCATGAAATGTTCCCTTGGTATCTTCAATTTTCTTGAAGAGATCTCTAGTCTCTCCCATTCTATTGTTTTCATCTATTTCTTTGCACTGATCACTGAGGAAGACCTTCTTATCTCTCCTTGCTATTCTTGGGAATCTACTGGCCAACCTTTCATTATTCTCATAAAAAATAAAAATTCAAAAATAATGTTAATAACTTAGCATTCTGGTTTACTATCTGTTGAATAGATATTTATCAACAGTTCATTCTGTGTCAATAACTTTTCCTAGTGAGATAGCATGCCTCTCACCTGGAACAGGTAAAGAAAATAGATGAAGTCTCTAGTCACATGGAACTTACAGACTTTCATGATTAACTTATAAGTTGAAAGAACTTCCCATGTGTAGTTAGGTTCCCAGTTCAAAGTTCAAAGTATTTCAATAGCTTAAGAGATACTGGTAATACTTCAGAATAGAAAAAGCTCATTTTGGCATCAACATTACTAACTTAAATTCCTGCTTGCTGAGGACTTCTCCGGTGGCTCAGTGGTGAAGAATCTGCCTGCAGCGCAGGAGACAGAGGTTTGATCCTTGGGTTGGGAAGATTCCCTGGAGAAGGAAATGACAATCCACCTCAGTATTCTTCCCTGGGAAATCCCATGGACAGAGGAGCCTGGTGGGCTACTTGAGGTTGCAAAAGAGTTGAACATGACTGAGTGACTAAACACCACCACCTGTTTTCTAATCCATAAGATGGGGATTTCTAGTTATTTCACGTGACGTGAATGGCAAAATGTATCATTGGGGAGATGATTATGTATCACTTATACGTGGAATAAATATTTTTTAAAAATCAATTCAGCAATAGTGATTGGACTCACAGTCATGTTTAACTCTTAGTACAAGTAATAATACGGAAAAGCAATAAGAACGTTCTTCAGCAATAAATATCAAAATGAAACTCAGGTTATTATGTAACACATATACCAGTTAAATCATCACAAGTGCAGGAAAACTATATAAATATAGTCTATCAATTGTATCTATAGTATAATCACATTCCAAGCACATAAGGGGGCTTTTTGGATTGTGTTAAATTAATACCAGTTTCAAAATAGCGATTCTAAAAATGCTATTTTGTATGATAAATTAGAAAAAGGTGTATAGACAGTTTCATTTACAGAATGATTACATTATTGCTTATAATTCATTAAGATATTTTTTCTATAGAAATTTTCAAGTTTGATAAGATTTGTTTCAACAGGTCAGTATATACATATCTAATCAAAATTAAAATATACATTCTTTGTTTATTTTGTAAAACAAAAAGAAGGACGTATGGGGATGAATGTGTAAATAGAGTTAATCTCAAAGCAAAGATCTCTGTGGTCAAGGAGATGATGCCTGCAGTTGTTAGCGACGGTGCACTTCTGTGCCCAGGTGCATGTCCGTGTGTAGTTTCCCCACAATTGAGTGAGTAGCACTAGTGTTCGTTGCTCAGTCGTGTCTGACTCTGCGGCCCCATGGACTGTAGCCCGCCACACTCCTCTGTCCATGAATTCTCCAGGCAAGAATGCTGGAGTGGATTGCCATTCCTTTCTCCAGAGGATTTTCCTGACCCAGGGATCTAACTTGGGTCTCCTGCATTGCAGGCAGATTCTTTATCATCTGAGCTACAGGGAAGTCCTGTAATGGAGTGAGGGTAGCGAGACACTAAAGGATATCACAAAGTTCTCAGTGTAGCTGGAGGAAGGGACAAAACGGTGCTAGTGTAAAGAAAATGGGAAGATGACAAAATGCAGATCCATTGAGAGAGCTGCGATCTCAGAAGCATCTTTTTCTTGGAAACTTTATTACAAACTAAATAAAAGACAATGATTAAAAATTGACAATGAAGGCATGTAATACATAAAATGGTTCTGAGTTTTGAAAAGAATAGGATAACCTCCTTGGATCAGTTTATGCCTATTTGCCAGTCTCCATTGTCTCTCAACTGACGTTGAGTTTCATGATTTGCAAATACTCAAAAAGGATGTAATGACATACTGAATCTTGACATATAATCTGTATTTGTAATAAATTTCAAAACGCTGAGAGTTTGTCAGAATGCTGGATCTAATTTCTTTATAAACCAACTTTATATAGAATGTTATAAATGCAAAATGAATACAACAGTTGAACTGTGTGTTTTTTTTAATATAAATTTATTTTAATTGGAGGTTATTTACTTTACAATATTGTATTGGTAAAGAGATGGGTGAAACTGGAGCCTATTATACAGAGTGAAGTAAGCCAGAAAGAAAAACACCAATACAGTATACTGACACATATATATGGAATTTAGAAAGATAGTAATGATGACCCTGTATGTGAGACAACAAAAGAGACACAGACATAGAGAACGGACTTTTGGCCTCTGAGGGAGTAGGAGAGGGCGGGGTGATTTGGGAGAATGGCATTGAAGCATATATACTATTATGTAAGAAACGAGGCGCCGGTCTATGTTCGATACAGGATGCAGGATGCTTGGGGCTGGTGTACGGGGATGATCCAGAGAGACGTTGTAGGGTGGGAGGTGGGAGGGGGATTCAGGATTGGGAGCTTGTGTACACCTGTGGTGGATTCATGTCGATGTATGGCAAAGCCAATAGAGTATTGTAAAGTAAAATTTAAAAAATAAAAAATAAAAAAATTTTTCTGTATCGATCCAGGCAGATTTTTAAAGGAATCAAATAATCTGTGTTAAAAGATAAGATACAGTATCTGAGGACTGGTAGATTCTTATTGATCTTAATTATTAACTATAAGAAGCATAAATATAATTCTGTCTGTCACTAGAGATACTGTCTAAGGACATTAGGGAAAAAGTGAGCCCTCCTACATATGTAGTTTTCAGCCTTGTATGCCAGATTCCATCACTGAGTTCTTATCTTATGATATTGAGCTTTATTTCTTATTTAGTAGTAAGAATCAGTACTTTGGCCACCTCACAAGAAGAGTTGACCCATTGGAAAAGACTCTGATGCTGGGAGGGATTGGGGGCAGGAGGAGAAGGGGACGACAGAGGATGAGATGGCTGGATGGCATCACGGACTCGATGGACGTGAGTCTGAGTGAACTCTGGGAAATGGTGATGGACAGGGAGGCCTGGCGTGCTGCGATTCATGGGGTCACAAAAAGTCGGACATGACTGAGCCACTGAACTGAACTGAAGAATCATAGCCTCTTAAAACTGAGACCCGATATTGATTTTTTTCATCTCTTTAGATCTCCCTCACACCAAAGTTGGAATTCAGCCCCAAGGCAGGGTCCTGCTACCAGCTGTTGATGAATTCTTCCTGTGTTTCCACAGTGCTACTTCCAAACTCCCTTGCTCCTGCCTGAGCATCCACACACTAGTTCACCCTGAAGCTCTGGATGAGATAATTTGAGTAACAGTGCAATGTGGAGAAATGTAAACAATGAAAAAACCAGAAACAGCAGAAGAGATGCTTGTTGGTTTTCTGTTTGTATTGTTGAGAATATGGATAAAAAATTGTTCAAACTATCAATATAAGCCATAGAAAAAGAATCCTTCTAGTTACAGTGTTAAGAATTCTATTCCATGCACTAAATTAAAGTTAACCATTTAAAATTAACTCTCATTTTCTTTAGTCCCTGTTCTCTTTCTTTTCTGAGAGTAAAACAATAATAAATTTTGTCATTTTCTGACATTTGGGACTTTTAGGTGCTTTTAAAAGACCCTCATTTGGTTTGTTTCCTGGAAGCATATTTCTTAGGTTCACCTCATTAGGATGGCACTTTAATTTCCTTTATGTCAAAGTAGTGATGCATGAGTGTTATCATTTTTCACCTGTAATCCAAAAGAAATCTTTACAAACCAAGACATCTAAATAAATTGTTCATCTCAGTGGTGGCCTAACTTTAGAGGTCTATACCCAGGTGGGAGTAAAGAGAGTGAAATTTGCTCAGTGTCCGACTCTTTGTGACCCCATGGGCTGTAGCTCACTAGGCTCCTCTGTTCATGGAATTCTCTAGGCCAGAATACTGGAGTGGATAGCCTATCCCTTCTCCAGGGGATCTTCCCGACTCAGGAATCAAACCAGGATCTCCTGCATTGCAGGTGGATTCTTTTTAAGCTGAGCTAGAAGGGAAGTACAGGGAGTTTACCAGGGAGTAAGGAGAAACGGCGGAGAAGGCAATGGCATCCCACTCCAGTACTCTTGCCTGGAAAATCCCGTGGACAGAGAAGCCTTGTGGACTGTGGTCCATGGGGTCGGGAAGAGTCGGACACGACTGAGCAACTTCCCTTTCACTTTTCACTTTCATGCCTTGGAGAAGGAAATGGCAACCCACAGGGGAGCCTGGTGGGCTGTCGTCTATGGGGTCACACAGAGTCGGACATGACTGAAGTGACTTAGCAGCAGCAGCAGCAGCAGCAGCAGCAGCAAGGAGAAACGGCACCTAAATGTGAGATACTTATACTAGCTGGACAGTGAGTGTGAATAAGTTAATGTATCTAAGCCTGTTTTCCAATTTAAATGTATGTGCTCAGTCACTCAGTTGTGTCCACCTCTTTGTGATCCCATGGACTGTAGCCTGCCAGTCTCTTCTGTAAATGAAATCCCCCAGGCAAGAATACTGGAGTGGGTAGCCATTCCCTTCTACACGGGATCTTCCTGACCCCGGGACTGAACGGGTGTCATCTTACATCTCCTGGATTGGCAGGCAGATTCTTTACCACTAATCATATCATATTAGAGTTCATTAGAAAATCTACAAATGTGTAATAATTAAAGTTGCCCTTTGCTTCACTGCACCTCTAGTAGCAACATGGGTTAACTGCAGCTCTATTGGAGCCACTCACAAAAATTTTGCCAGGGGACTCCCTCTTGCAGCATTTACTCTAGTCAGCAAGTATGATCTGGAGATATGTCCTACTATGTGACCTTAGTGTTTCTGTAAGTAAGAGAAGGAGAGAGGCTTCATTAAGCTGGGCTAAGTAATCTTCCTCAAAGGGATCATTGAAGACACTGAAGACAACAGAAACAATGCCAGCTCTTTATACATAAAAAATAACCCAAGCAAACAACCAACTCCTACCTCCAAAACTCTTCCATTATGATTATTTTAATGCAAGTGGAATAGTCAATTAGTTATAGGAATTTCCTTTATAAAATTTAATATTATCTTCTCCATGGATCCATCTTCAAAATGTATGGTATGTTCCCTCAGTTATATAAAAGCAGCCATGCTAAAAATATAAAGATCAAATCACTTTAATTCCTTGTATGTGATATTATGTAACTTCAAAGTATTACCATCCAACTAAGACGTAGGGGCTAATAACTAGCTAATATCTACCAAAGATCATCAGGTAGCTGGAGTGTTCTTATTCTCCTAACTTCTACTTACTGCCTTCAGTTATTTTCAATAAAAACTTATTATTCTGATCACAAAATTAATGCATACTCCTTGTAGAAAATGTTCAAAGAGAATAAAGAAGAAAAACATCCATAAGCCTAGTACCATGCAGTAACCAATGTTAGCAAAGACTTTAACTGATTTTTCAAACTGCAAATTTCTATTTAAAGGTTGTAAAATGATAAATTGTGCTTTGAATTTCATTTATCCTAAGGCTTATTGACTTTAACTCTTAACCTTACCTTTGAATATTGTTTTTAATGACAATATGAAACTTTTATAAAATAAATCATTTAGCTGTGAATTAGATTCAACTCGCCATCCTGAGGAATAACAATAGCTCTTAGCCATAATATATATTATGTTTAATAAATGTAAGTATAAACTGTGATAAAATGTCTGAAAAGCTACAAAATTAAGAAACCTTATATTCAACAAATTTTTATTGTTTATATTCTTACTTTTGTTCCTTTTGGTGTTTTTCAAACATTTATTGTTATTTTAGAAGCTTAGCCTCATTCCTTCACTTTATAGAGGAGGAAATTAAGACTTAGAGAAGTTTAGTAACATATAGTGTTAGCAGGACAATAAGAAAAACTGAACCCAATTCTATTCACTCCTGGTTTACCATCTCACAGTCTTTTGGCTATATCATGCAGAGAGAAATGAAATGCATTTTAATTCACTTGAAATTGAATTTGTTTAATGCTTTTTTCCTCCAGCAAATTTGCAAAGGAAGCTTCATAATTATGTTTTGTGCAGGCTAAAACTCGAATAAGTTTGCATTCTAAAAGTACACATGATTTTGGTGAATGGATGTGAAGGGAGGTGAACAGGGAGAGGATTCTCCTCTGGAAGCCTGCAGATCTTTTGGGAAAAGACCTGCAAACAAGATTAAAGATTCACCATGGGTGACCCATATATATTTCAAACATTTTTGCCTGACTTCTGATACCTCCTACCTTTACCATATGTCCTTTTTCCCTTCCTTATGCATACTTTCTCTCAGACTAGAGATGATATGCAACAGGATGGCCATGCAGATGGTGAATAATTTACAGTGGTTGACTTATAGCTTCTTCCCTGAGTCTCCAGGTGCCATTCTCTTATGCCCAGCCCCTCTATATAGTACTGATCCATGATCCAGCATGGGTTAACGCCTCATGAGAGGGGAACATCACCATTTGCATCTATTGTAATTGTCTGAGGCCATATCACATTGCTCTAAGAGATTTTTAATATCACTGTCTATTCAATATAAAAGCTTACCTCGTGGCTCAGCGGTAAAGAATACACCTGCAACGAAGGAGATGGGTTTGACCCCAGGGTCAGGAAGATCCCCTGGAGAAAGAAATGGCAACCCACTCCAGCATTCTTGCTTGGGAAATTCCAGTCACCCTGTGCCGAGGTCAGGGCTGTGTGCCATGGTAGAATTCTGCAGATGTCCGGGTGGTGTGCTGAGGTCNAGGGTCAGGAAGATCCCCTGGAGAAAGAAATGGCAACCCACTCCAGCATTCTTGCTTGGGAAATTCCATGGACAGAGGAGCTTGGCAAGCTACGGCCCATGGGGTCTCAAAGAGTTGGACACAACTTAGCAAGTGAAAAACAACCACCACACATACCAATATCTAGCTTCAGTCATTTCACAAGAACTTCTGGAGAAACAGAAAGGATGTACAGAAGGGAAAGTCAGAAAATAAAGAAGAAGGAAGGAGAGGTAGAAGGGTGTTTGCCTGGTAGGCACTGTGATGTATTAAATTTCAGTATACTATAGTCCCTGTTGGTTCAGATGGTAAAGTGTCTGCCTACAGTGTGGAAGACCCAGGTTTGATCTGTGCCTTGAGGAAACTCACTGGAAAAGGAAATGGCAACCCACTCCAGTATTCTTGCCTGGGAAATCCCATGGACAGAGGATCCTAGTAGGCTACAGTCCATGGGGTCACAAAGATTCGGACACGACTGAGTGACTTCACGTTCACTTTCATAGTAGCATACAAATAATTTGTACATTCAAAAGTGCAGGAGACAGAAGTTAATAGTATTCTTCTAAGGAACTTTGTGTGCTTGTGGGCACAAGTAGGGCTTCTTCAAGGACCTGGTACAGAAAACAGCACAAAGTTTGGAGATGAGGACTTTCTTCCAAGCCATGCACACAACCCCTCACCATGTGCACCATGGGGAGATAAGAAATTAAGGGGATCCTTATTGGCACTTCAGTACAATTCTTCTAGAATGTGTAAACATCTCTTTTGGAAGGATGCTGCTCCTATAAAATAGGATAATTCTCACTTTGGCTGTTCTTCCTATGTTAGATGAAAGAGCAAAGGAGCATCTTTTGTCATTGCTCAGTGTCCCATATCTGGTGCAGATCCAAACTTTCCTTAGGAACACAGCTCCATTGTAGCTGTCTATTCCAGCTGCACCAAGGTCACCCTGTCCTTCTGGACTCTGACTGATACTACCTCAAGCTGAACCACTGGATACTTGGCCAAGGTGATGGGCCTACATGTGAATATTCTGAAGAAAGACTGGTGGTGATAACACTACCCCAGGTGAAGCCAATGTATTTGAGAATAGAAATCCTGCCCAAACTTAAACTCCACACAGCCACATTCTGGCCACCCATGTTTACCTATTCAGAGTCACACATTAATGTTGCAAAGGGGGCTGGTTACATTTTTGTTGGAAAGATCTTTCACTCCAGACAAGGGCCACACCACCCCCTCAACTGGCCATCTTTACTGAGATATAACTGACATATAACATTGTATGGCATTTCCAGGTGCCACTGGTGGTAAAGAACCTGCCTGCCAATGTAGGGGACATAAGAAACGCGTTCAATCCCTGGATTGGGAAGATCCCCTGGAGGAAGGCATGGCAACTCACTGTAGTATTCTTGTCTGGAGAATCCCATGGACAGAGGAGCCTGGGGGGCTGCAGCCCATAGGGTGGCAAAGAGTTGAACACAACTGAAGCAACTTAGCATGCACACATGCACAACATTGTATACATTTAAAGTGTTGATTTAATATATTTATATATTGCAAAAACATCACCACCACAGTGTTAGCTAACACCTTCACCACACTGCATAGCTGCCATTTCTTTTTAGTAGAGAGTAAGGAAACAAAGATCATGGCATCCGGTCCCATCATTCCATGGAAAATAGATCGAGAAACAGTGGAAACAGTGTGAGACTTTATTTTTTTGGGCTCCAAAATCACTGCAGATGGTAATTGCAGCCATGAAATTAAAAGATGCTTATTCCTTGGAAGGATATTACTCCTAGATAGCATATTCAAAAGCAGAGACATTACTTTGCCGACTAAGGTCCGTCTAGTCAAGGCTATGGTTTTTCCTGTAGTCATGTATGGATGTGAGAATTGGACTGTGAAGAAGGCTGAGCGCTGAAGAATTGATGCTTTTGAACTGTGGTGTTGGAGAAGACTCTTGAGAGTCCCTTGGACTGCAAGGAGATCCAACCAGTCAATTCTGAAAGGGATCAACCCTGGGATTACTTTGGAAGGAGTGATGTTAAGGCTAAAACTCCAGTACTTTGGCCACCTCATGCGAAGAGTTGACTCATTGGAAAAGACTCTGATGCTGGAAGNGTGAAGCCAATGTATTTGAGAATAGAAATCCTGCCCAAACTTAAACTCCACACAGCCACATTCTGGCCACCCATGTTTACCTATTCAGAGTCACACATTAATGTTGCAAAGGGGGCTGGTTACATTTTTGTTGGAAAGATCTTTCACTCCAGACAAGGGCCACACCACCCCCTCA
Organism: Neotragus pygmaeus; assembly: GCA_006410875.1. Taxonomy (NCBI): domain Eukaryota; kingdom Metazoa; phylum Chordata; class Mammalia; order Artiodactyla; family Bovidae; genus Neotragus; species Neotragus pygmaeus. The sequence continues at coordinate 285,790 of SJYV01048537.1, read as the reverse complement.
ACTGGCCATCTTTACTGAGATATAACTGACATATAACATTGTATGGCATTTCCAGGTGCCACTGGTGGTAAAGAACCTGCCTGCCAATGTAGGGGACATAAGAAACGCGTTCAATCCCTGGATTGGGAAGATCCCCTGGAGGAAGGCATGGCAACTCACTGTAGTATTCTTGTCTGGAGAATCCCATGGACAGAGGAGCCTGGGGGGCTGCAGCCCATAGGGTGGCAAAGAGTTGAACACAACTGAAGCAACTTAGCATGCACACATGCACAACATTGTATACATTTAAAGTGTTGATTTAATATATTTATATATTGCAAAAACATCACCACCACAGTGTTAGCTAACACCTTCACCACACTGCATAGCTGCCATTTCTTTTTAGTAGAGAGTAAGGAAACAAAGATCATGGCATCCGGTCCCATCATTCCATGGAAAATAGATCGAGAAACAGTGGAAACAGTGTGAGACTTTATTTTTTTGGGCTCCAAAATCACTGCAGATGGTAATTGCAGCCATGAAATTAAAAGATGCTTATTCCTTGGAAGGATATTACTCCTAGATAGCATATTCAAAAGCAGAGACATTACTTTGCCGACTAAGGTCCGTCTAGTCAAGGCTATGGTTTTTCCTGTAGTCATGTATGGATGTGAGAATTGGACTGTGAAGAAGGCTGAGCGCTGAAGAATTGATGCTTTTGAACTGTGGTGTTGGAGAAGACTCTTGAGAGTCCCTTGGACTGCAAGGAGATCCAACCAGTCAATTCTGAAAGGGATCAACCCTGGGATTACTTTGGAAGGAGTGATGTTAAGGCTAAAACTCCAGTACTTTGGCCACCTCATGCGAAGAGTTGACTCATTGGAAAAGACTCTGATGCTGGAAGGGATTGGAGGCAGGAGGAGAAGGGGACGACTGAGTATGAGATGGCTGGATGGCATCACTACTTGATGGACGTGAGTCTGAGTGAACTCTGGGAGTTGGTGATGGACAGGAAGGCCTGGCGTGCTGTGATTCATGGGGTTGTAAAGAGTCAGACACGGCTGAGCAACTGAACTGAACTGAAGGCAATGGCAACCCATGTCAGTACTCTTGCCTGGAAAATCCCATGGATGGAGGGGCCTGGTGGGCTGCAGTCCATGGGGTCACTAAGAGTCAGACACGACTGAACAACTTCACTTTTACTTTTCACTTTCATGCCTTGGAGAAGGAAATGGCAACCCACTCCAGTGTTCTTGCCTGGAGAATCCCAGGGATGGGGGAGCCTGGTGGGCTGCTGTCTATGGGGCCGCACAGAGTCAGACACGACGGAAAACTTAGCAGCCACATCACCCTTAAGATCTACTAGTAGTAACTTCCAGGTATATAATACAGTATTATTAACTATAATCACCAGGCTGTATATTAGATCCCCAGAACTTATTCATCTTATAACCAGAAGTTTGTCCTCTTTGACCAACCTCTCCCCATTTCCCTCACCCCCCACCCCCTGGTAACCAAACTGAAATCTCTCTTCTTGTACTTTCTACCAGATGGTTCTATTTTCATTTCTTGGGTTTTATAGAGAAATCTAACCCTTTTTATAAAAAAAGATATTTTGATGTGGAATGTTTTTAAAGTTTTCATTGAATTTGTTACAATATTACTCCTGTTTTATGTTTTGGCTTTTTGCCTGAGAGGCATGTGGGATCTTAACTTTCTGACTGGGGATTGAACCCACACCCCCGGCACTGGAAGAAGTTTTAACCATTGGACCTCCATGGAAGTCTACTAATCCTTTCTTAAAGTAATTCTTCAAATAATTAAAAAGTACAGTCGTGTCCACCACTCCCCTCTTGTGCATAAACACTGTCTATTTTTCCCATTACGTCATATGTGCCAGGGTTTTCAGTGTCATCTTCATCCTATATTTTGATCTTGAGTTTCCAGTAAATTCCTCTTAATGTGCAGTACCCAGAAACTGGCACTATACCACTTACCATGGCCAGTTCAAAATAGAAACCACCAGCTTCTATATGTTAGATATTTTAAAAAGCCTGAAATTATACAGGTCTTTTTTTTTTTTTTTATGTTTTTAGTAACGAAATAACATTTCATCATATGGTGAAAAATATAACAAAAATGTCTATGTTTTTCAAAAACTGCTGTGTCTTGCTAGTTCCCCATATACTTTTCCTTAATTAAAACATTTATTTTGAGATTATTGTGGATACATATGCCATTGCAATAAATAATATAGAAAAATTTGTGGACTCACATGCACTTGTAAAAAATAATACAGAGAGATCATGGGCACTCAACTCAATTTTGTTCAGTGGTAACACCTTACAGTATCACAGCCAGGATACTGACATTAATGAAGTGAAAATACAGACCATTTTTACCACAAGAATCCCACGTGTTGCTCTTTTACAGCCACATCTGCTTCCTTCCTGTCTCCAACCCCTTCTTAAGTCCTGGTAATCAATAAACTAACCACTAAAATGTTCTCCATTTTGGGAGTGTTCCCATTTCAGGAATGTTATATAAAGCAAAATATAGCATGCAGTATTTTGGGATTGGCTTGTTGCATGCAGCTAAATTCCCTAAAATTTGTCAGATTGTTGCATGAATAAATAGATTATTCCTTTTTACTGCTAAGTAGTACTCCAAGAAATGATGTATCGCAGTTTATTTACCACTCACCCTCTTGGACATCTGTATTGTTTCTTTTTGTTGTTTTACAGTTGCTAAATTGTGTCCAACTCTTTGCAACCCATTGGATTGCAACATGCCAGGTTCCTCTGTCCTCCACTATCTCCTGGAGTTTGCTCAAATATATGTCCTTTGAGTTGATGATACTATCTAACAATCTCATCTTCTGTCATCACCTTTTCCTCCTGCCTTCAATCTTTCCCAGCATCAGGGTCTTTTCTAATGAGTCAGCTCTTTGCATCAGGTGGCCAAAGTATTGAAGCTTCAGCTTCAGCATTAGTCCTTCCAATGAATATTCAGGACTGATTTCCTTTAGGATTGACCAATTTGATCTCCTTGCAGTCCAAGGGACTCTCAAGAGTCTTCTCCAACTCCATAGTTTGAAAACATCAGTTCTTCAGCATTCAGCCCTCTTTATTTTCCAGTTCTCACATACATATATGACTGCTGGAAAAACTATACCTTTGACTATATGGACCTTTGTCAGCAAAGTGATGTCTCTGCTTTTTGATACACTGTCTAGGCTTGTCATACATTTTCTTCCAAGGAGCAAGTGTCTTTTAATGTCATGGCTGCAGTCATCCCCAGTGATTCTGGAGCCCAAGAAAATAAAATCTGTCACTGTTTCCACATTTTCCCCATGAAGTGGGGACGGGATGAAGTGATGGGACCATGATCTTAGTTTTTTGAATATTGAGTTTTAAACCAGCTTTTTCACTCTCCTCTTTCACCCTCATTAAGAGCCTCTTTAGTTCTTCTTCACTTTCTGCCATTAGAGTGGTATCATCTGCATATCTGAGGTTGTTGATATTTCTCCTCCAGCAATATTGATTCCAGATTGTGATACATCCACCTCCAGTATTTCACATGATGTACTCTGCATATAAGTTAAATAAATAGGGTAGTAATAAGCAACCTTGATGTACTCTTTTCCCAATTTGGAACTAGTCAGTTGTCCCATGACTAGTTCTTATTGTTTCTTCTTGACTTGTATATAGGTTTCTCAGGAGACAGGTAATAATGTGGTCTGGTATAACTATCTCTTTAAGAATTTTCCACAGTTTGTTTTGATCTGTAGTCAAAGGTTTTAGTGTACAGTCAATGAAGCAGGCATAGATTTTTCTCTGGAATTTCCTTGCTTTCTCCATGATTCAACAGATGTTGGCCATTTGATCTCTGGTTTCTTTGCCTTTTTAAAATCCAGCTTATACATCTGGAAGTTCTTGGTTCATGTACTGCTGGAGCCTAGCTTGAAGGATTTTGAGCATAACCTTGTTAGCACGTGAAAGGACTGCAGCTGTATTGTTCTCAGTTCAGTTCAGTTGAGTCGCTCAGTCATGTCCGACTCTTTGCAACCCCACGAATCGCAGCAGGCCAGGCCTCCCTGTCCATCACCATCTCCCGGAGTTCACTCAGACTCACGTCCATTGAGTTGGTGATACCATCCAGTCATTTCATCTTCTGTTGTCCCGTTTTCCTCCTGCCCCCAATACCTCCCAGCATCAGAGTCTTTTCCAATGAGTCAACTCTTCGCATTGTTCTAGTTTGGAGCTATTATCAATAAAGCTTCCCGAAACATTTGTGCACACGTTGTCATGTAAATATAAGTTGTTGTGTTCCTGGGATAAATAGCCACAACTACAATTGCTTGGTTGTATGATAGGCTTCCCTTCTGACTCAGATGGTAAAGAATCCGCCTGCAACGCGGGAGACCTGGGTTTGATCCCTAGGTCAGAAAGGGCATGGCAACCCACTCCAGTATTCTTCCCTGGGGAATCTCCAAGGACAGAGGAGCCTGAAGGGCTATAGTAAATGGGGTCACAAAGAGTCAGACATAACTGAATGACTAAGCACAACACAGCACGTGACAGTTGCATGTCTAATTAAAAAATATTTTTAGATTGGCAGAACCATTTTATATTCTAACCAGCAATGTGGAATGATCCTGCTCTTCTGAATCCTCACCAACATTTCATGATATCAGTATTTATTATTTTAGCTATTCTAATCATATTATCTTATTGTGGCTTTAATCTACCTCCCCTAATGTTTAATGTTGTTGAACATATTTTCATGGGTTTATTTGCCATCTGTATATCCTCTTTGCTGAAATATTTTTTTATGTCTTTTACCCATTTTGTAATTGGCTTTTTTGTTTTTGCTATTGAATTTTTAATATATTCTATGAATTAGTCCTTTGTTGAGTACACGGTTTGCAAATATTTTCTCCCAGTCTGTAGCTTGTTTCTCATCCTCTTAATAGGATCATTCACAAAGGATGCATTTTAATTTTCATAAAGCCTAATTTGTCAGTTTTTACTTTATAGATAGTGCTTTCAGCGTTAAGTCTAATAACTTGGTCTAGTTCTAAGTCCCTTAGATATTCTCCTATTCTTTTTCCATTTCATATTGTAGTTTTATGTTTTATACCTAAGTGTGTAAGTTTTAGGTTGAGGGTTTTCTTTTGCTTGTTTGTTTGGTTTATCTTTATTTTTTCCCTGACTTTCAAATTACTAAAGTACTACTTATTGAAAAGATGATCTTTCCTCAATTTAATAGCTTTTGCATCTCTGTCAAAAATCAGTTGGGCATATTTATGTGGTCTATTTCTGTACTCTTAATTCTAGTCCATTTATCTGTGTATCTATACCTTTGGGAAAACTGCACAATCTTAACTGTTGTATATATATGATAGTTGATTATATAAGTGGATGGGTAGGAGGATTCTTCCCATTGTAATCTTGTTTTCAGTATGTTTCAGCTATTCTAGTTCATTTCCCATCTTAGATAAATTTGAGCATAATCTCATCTTTATAAACATTCTTGTTGGAATTTTGCTAGAAATTGTGTTTTACATGTATATAAATTAGGGAGAATAAACATCTTTAACATGTTGAATCTGCTAAACCAGGAACATGCCTATTTATTCACTTATTTAGGTCTTAGATTTCATCAGCATTTTGTAGTTTTCAGCTTATAAATACTACATACATTGATTTATTAGAGTCACATCCAAGCATTTCATTTTTTAAAAATAGTTGTACATGGTATTGTATTTTTAAAAATAACTGTACATCGACATGAATCCCCCACGATGTATGGCAAAGCCAATAGAGTATTGTAAAGTAAAATAAAGTAAAAAAAAAAACCAACTGTACGTTGTATTGTATTAGATAATGAATTCCTTATTGCAAAATTCAGACTTAAATTGAAGAAAGTAGGGAAAACCACTAGACCATTCAGGTATGACCTAAATCAAATTATTTACAATTATACAGTGGAACTGACAAATAGATTCAAGGGATTCAATCTGATAGACAGACTGCCTGAAGAACTATGGATAGAGGTTCATAACATTGTACAGGAGGTGATCAAAACCATCCACCAGAAGAAGAAATGCAAAAGGCAAAATGGTTGTCTGAAGAGGCCTTACAAATAGCTGAGAAAAGAAGAGAAGCAAAAGGCAAAGGAGAAAATGAAAGATATATCCACCTGAATGCAGAGTTCCAAAGAATAGCAAGGAGAGATAAGAAAGCCTTCCTCAGGGAACAATGCAAAGAAATAGAGGAAAGCAATAGAATTGGAAAGACTAGAGAACTCTCCAAGAAAATGAGAGATATCAAGGGAACATTTCATGCAAAGGTGGGCACAATAAAGGACAGGAACAATATGGACCAAACAGGCGCAGAAGATATTAAGAGGAAGTGACAAGAATACACAGAACTATACAAAAAATATCTTCATGACCCAGGTAACCACAATGGTGTGATTACTCACCAAATGCCAGACATCCTTGAGTGCAAAGACAAGTGGGCTTTAGGAAGCATCTCTATGAACAAAGCTAGTGGAGATGATGAAATTCCAGCTGACCTAATTCAAATTCTATAAGATGATGCTTTGAAAATGCTGCACTCAATATGCCAGAAAATTTATAAAATTCAGCAGTGGCCACAGGACTGGAAAAAGTCAGTTTTCATTCCAATCCCAAAGAAGAGCAATGCCAAAGAACACTCAAACTACTGCACAACTGCACTCATCTCACGTGCTATCAAAGTAATGTTCAAAATTCTCCAGGCAACGCTTCAACAGTACATGAACTGTGAACTTCCAAAAGTGCAAGCTGGTTTTAGAAAAGGCAGAGGAACCAGAGACCAAATCGCCAACATCCTTTGGGTCATCGAGAAAGCAAGAGTTCCAAAAAAATATCGACTTTTGCTTCACTGACTATGCTACAGCCTTTGACTGTGTGGATCATAACAAATTGGAAAAATTCTTTAAAAGATGTGAAAACCAGATCACCTTACTTGCCTCCTGAGAAATCTGTATGCATGTCAAGATGCAACAGTTAGAACTGGACATGGAACAACAAACTGGTTCCAAACTGAGAAAGTAGTAGGTCAGGGCTGTATATTGTCACCCTGCTTATTTAACTTATATGCAGAGTACATCATGCAAAATGCTGGACTGGATGAAGCACAAGCTGGAATCAAGGTTGCAGGGAGAAATATCAATAACCTCATATATGTGGATGACACCACCTTTACGGCAGAAAGTGAAGAAGAACTAAAGAGCCTCTTGATGAAAGTGAAAGAGGAGAGTGAAAAAGTTGGCTTAAAGCTCAACATTCAGAAAACGAAGATCATGGCATCTGGTCCAACACTTCATGGCAAATAGATGGGGGAAACAATGAAAACCATGACAGACTTTATTTTCTTGGGCTCCAAAATCACTGCAGATGGTGACTGCAGCCATGAAACTAAAAGACACTTGCTCCTTGGAAGAAAGGCTATGACAAATCTAGACAGCATGTTAAAAGCCAGAGANATATAAAGTCTGACATGGTTTCCACTGTTTCCCCATCTATTTTCCATGAAGTGATGGGACCGGATGCCATGATCTTTATTTTCTGAATGTTGAGCTTTAAGCCAACTTTTTCACTCTCCTCTTTCACTTTCATCAAGAGGCTTTTTAGTTCCTCTTCGCTTTCTGCCATAAGGGTGGTGTCATCTGCATATCTGAGGTGATTGATATTTCTCCCGGCAATCTTGATTCCAGCTTGTATTTCTTCCAGTCCAGCGTTTCTCATGATGTACTCTGCATAGAAGTTAAATAAGCAGGGTGACAATATACTGACAAAGTTCCATCTAGTCAAAGCTATGGTTTTTCCAGTAATCATGTATGGATGTGAGAGTGTGATCATAAAGAAAGCTGAACACGGAAGAATTGATACTTTTGAACTGTGGTATTGGAGAAGGTTCTGAAAGTCCCTTGGACTGCAAGGATATCATACCAGTCAATCCTAAAGGAACCAGTCCTGAATGTTTACTGGAAGGATTGATGCTGAAGCTGGAGTTCCAAAGTTTTTGCTACCTAAAGTTAATAGCTGACTCATTGGAAAAGACCCTGATGCTGGAAAAGATTGAAGGCAGGAGGAGAAGGGAAAGACAGAGGATGAGATGGTTGGATGACATCACTGACTTGATGGACATGAGTTTGAGGACACTCCGGGAGTGAATGAGGGACAGGGAAGCCTGGCATGCTGCCGTCCATGGGGTCACAAAGAGTCAGATGTGACTGAACTGAACTGATTGAATTTTTAATTTTAGTATCTAAATTCTTGGGCTTCCCAGGTGGCGCTAGGGGTAAAAAACCTGCCTGTCAATGCAGGCAACATAAGAGATGTGGGTTGGATCCCTGAGGTGGCAAAATTTCAATGAGGAGGGGATGGAAACCCCATTCTTTAGGTATTCTTGCCTAGAGAATCCCAGGTTACAGTCCAATAGTTGCAAAGAGTTGGACACAACTGAAGTGACTTAGCATGCATCTATATTTTTATTGCTGGTATATAGGAATACAATTTTTGTATATTTCTCTTAAATTTTGTGTTTAGTGTGTGCCTGTAGTAGTCTCTTCCCCCATGTGTCAAGGAAGGGGTCTCCCTGTACTTTTTTGTCCCTCCCCTGGGGGATGGTTACTGTTGATCCTGCTAGGCTGTTTGTATCCCTTTACCAGAGGTGGGATGGTTTGACTTCTAGCTTTTACCTTGGTGGCCTTTGGTACCTTGGTGATTGTTTCTCCTCCCCTGAGGGCTGATGGCATTTTATTCTATGACTAAATTGTCTGAGGACTTGGGTGATGTTTCACACTTATCCTCTAACAGCAGCTGATAACCTCCTGCCTGCAAGACACCAGTGCAGACGCTTTGAAAAGAGCCTGAGAGAAAGTACAAACTCCCTTTCTGTCTGGGCTCCCAGAAACCCTAAAATGATGTGCAAGTTCTCAGCTCAAAATTTAAGAATTTGTTCAAATTTCAGATGATTTCTTCATATTTGGTTCTATCTCTTCCTCTTGTACTGTGTCAGACCTGAAACAAATCTGAGTTTCCTGGTTTCACTCAGAGAGACTTGTCACTCTGAACTTAAGTTCATTTGATTGTTTTGCAACTTTAGATCTCTGGCTGGTTGAAGAAAATACATGATGTTAATTATTCAGCTCTCTTTTTATTAGGATGAGAGCAATATTATCTTGAAGACTTGTAGCTGCTAAGTGGGAGCAGAACTCCTCAGGGAATATGTTATAATCACAAATAACACTAACCAGGAAAAGGGGAAAAAATGATACTGGACTTTATAATTAAAGATGCTCATCTGTTGGCAGTTGCATTAATAGCATGAATAAGCAAGTCAAAGAGTGGGAGGTGATATTTCCTACATGTATACCCAACAAAGGGGTCAAACCAAAAATATATAAAGAAATCCCACAAATTCATAACAAAAAGAAACAAAAATGAGAGAAATATGGACATGAGTAAATAAGCACTTTACAAATATGGATATACAAATAGCTAATAAGCACACTGAAACTATATAACCTTACAAACACCAAGAAATGCAAAAGAAAGCCACAATAAAGTGTCACTACACACACAGAATTGCTAAAGTTAGGAAGATTATATATTGGTACAGCCACTCTGGAAAAGAGTTTGACATCATCTACTAATGATGAATGAATGACTCCACTGTGATCCAATAATTTCTCTCCTAGGCATATAACAAACAAAAATGTGGGGAGTAATAGGATGATAGGATGAGGGTGTGTGAGTATTTATAGCAGCATTGTTCGTAAGATCCAAATACTGGAAAAACCCTTCATGTAGAACAAAGGAAGAATAAATAAATTGTGGTAGATTCATTCAATTGAATACTGTGCATCAGTGAATGAACTCCATCTAGACTTGACAATATAATTTAGAGCAAAAAAGTCAAGCAGAAATGAATATGTTCTGCAAAAATTCCAACTGTACATATAGTGAAAATTAGGCAAAGCTAGTCTAGGGGTTTAGAAGAAAGGCTAAGAGACACCAATTGGGAGGAGAGTGGACCCTGTGTAGGACAGGGGCCTGAGGCAGCTTCTTATGTGTGGGGTGCTGGCCTATTTATTGACTTGGGAGCTGGTCTCGTGGGTGTAATTCACTTTGTAATATTCCATGAGCTTATCATCTGGGCACTTTCTCAGTGAAAGTTATGCTAACAAAAGTTATTTGAAAAAATATCCCTATCTCCCCTTCTTCTGTCAAAATCCAGGGATCATGGCTCTTCAGGTTGGCCAATTGAGAGAAGAGATTTTTCTGAGTCTTACTTTTAAGATATATCTCTGAGATTTTATTGGTGTGCATTGACCATGTACTAAACTCAGTTTTTTTCAAGGATCACTTTGTGATAGTTTTAGCTAGTTGTCCTCTTATGCTGTTGTAAAAATCACATTAAGAGCTGCATCATTTTTACAGTACCTTGAGAGTAGCATTCAAACACTTATTTTCCTCAATTCAAAGTAAATTTCTCAATATTGTGATTCCAGCAACACATGTCTCCAATTTTATTAACATATTAATGTCCTTGGTGTTCAAGCCTAATGAAAGCTCAGCTTGCCAGTGGGCACTTAAAACATCCAATGAGTTACTCTCTAGAACGTCCTTGGTGGCTCATTGGTTAAAAAATAAAAGCGCCTGCCAGTGCAGGAGACACAGGTTCCATCCCTGGTCTGGGAAGATCCCACATGTCTTGGAGCAACTAAGCCTGTGCATCACAATTATTTGACCTGTGCTCTTTGTGTCAGAAATCCCTTGTCATAACAAATAGATTTAACAAACTCAACTTATGTAAAGCTACCTGTGTTCTCTTCATATATCTGTAAAAAGATGTCCCTAATTGATTATGTAGTGTAAGAATAGTTGAAGATAGACCAGAAAGACTATCCATGAATTAATTATCCTGCCTATGTAGAAGAACAGTGATCACTGAAGAAAACTAATTAGTTGTTACTAGCCAGTTTAACTTATTCAAAGCCTCTGTTATTTTATTGCATACTAAACTAGTGAATTAGTTGGAGAAGGTAATGGCACCCCACTCCAGTACTCTTGCCTGGAAAATCCCATGGACGGAGGAGCCTGGTAGGCTGCAGTCCATGGGGTCGTGAAGAGTCAGACACAACTGAGTGACTTCACTTTGACTTTTCACTTTCATGCATTGGAGAAGGAAATGGAAACCCACTCCAGTATTCTTGCCTAAAGAATCCCAGGGATGGGGGAGCCTGGTGGGCTGCCATTTATGGCATCGCACAGAGTCAAACACGACTGAAGCGACTTAGCAGCAGCAGCTAGTGCCTATGCTCCACAACAAGAGAAGGCACTGTGATGAGAGCCCAGTGCCCTGAAACTAGAAAGTAACCCCCACTTGCCACAACTAGGGAAAGCCCGTGCAGCAGTGAAGCCCTAGCATAGCAAAAATATTATTAATAATAATAAATTCTATTTTAAAAGAGCCACTGCCTGACGTTTAAGAATTCTGGATGAAAGCACTAGGACACTGAGAACTTGCACCAGCTCCACATCTCTGAAGATGAGTAGACTTGAGATCTGAGCTACTTATCTCTTTAATGAGGTGAGGGAAATCCAAAGACTTCTCACTCAAATCCCATAGCCCCCAAAGCACGTCTAACCCAGGGTGTATTTACTATTATTTTTCAAAGTTACATTACATTGTATTGGGTGTTAATCTTTCTACTTTTCCAGGATAAGAAATCAGCTCAGTGTTTCTCTTTCATCTTAAAACCCTCTGAAATATGCCCATGAATGCTGTCATATAAATAAAAGAAAACTTTGGAAGATTTTCTGTTGGCAATTTGTATTGTCTTTTCCAAACTATTATCACCAGGTATAATTGGGAGAGTGGTGGGAATGTATCAAACTCCATTATATGTGTAAATTTAAACTCAAAATAATATTCACATCCCCACCTTTTATTCCAGTTACTGTACTCTCTCCAACAAACTTAACAGTCAAACTTAAGACTATTTGGGGGACTTCCCTGATGGTCCAGTGGCTAAGACTGTGCTCCCAACACAGAGGGCACAAGTTTCATCCCTGGACAGGGACCTAGATCCCACAACTAAAGATTCCAATGCTACAACTAAGATCTGATGCAACCAAATTAAGAAATAAATACTTCTCTGCATTTGTTACTTTTTAATCTCTGTTTCCACCTTTAATTTATTCCAAAATGACTTCTGCCCTCATCACACTATGAAAAATTCACCTGTTAGGACTAATGATTAGTCACTCTGCTCCCTACGAGCTTGACTTCTAACAGCTTTCCCGCCACTTGCACTTTCCCTCCTCTTTGAACTCATCACATTTTTGCTTCCCAGAAACTACACTCTTTCAGTCTTCTCTTACCATACTGTCTGCTCCTTAATAGTCTCCTTAGCTGGTGCCTCTTTTGCCATCCAAAATTATATATACACAGCCCATATTTCTCTCCTGAAGACTGAACAAGTTCCATTAAACCTACCTCCTAAATATCTTGACAATCTCTCCATTTCTCTTCCTTACTCCTGTCACATCACTAAAACTAACCTACCCAGGCAACCTGGGCTTCTGTGCTTCCTTATGGTCCCTCCACATCAACTTTTATCTCCCTTCAATCCATTCTTCACATTATTACTCAATTGAACTATAAAATTTCAATCTGATGATGTCACTTCTTTTCTTAGTCTTTCAGTTATGTTCCAAAGACTTTTAGAATCCCAAAATCCTCAGCATAACACACCAGATACTTTATGATGTGGTGGTCTGTTTTTTCACCTTTGATTGGTTATCTGCACTTGCTATTTAGTATACATAATTACAAATAATAAAAATAAAGTACAGGAGATAAGTATTTTAAGAAAGAAAGAGCACCATAAAAAGAACACCATATGTAAAATCCATGTGGTGAGAAAACAATTTCATATAAGGAAATGACAATTAAAATTATCAGCTTTCAAATGCCAGGTTTGTGGGGTATTTGACAGTTGAGCCTAGACCCATATTAAGGCTACTAGAGGAAGCTTCTAAGTCACCAAGCTTTGGAGTCATGGGAAATTTTAGGCTGGGGCTTCCCTGGTGGCTCAGAGAGTAAGGTGTCTGCTTGCAATGCGGGAGACCTGGGTTCAATCCCTGGATCGGGAAGATCCCCTGGAGAAGGAAATTGCAACCCACTCCAGTACTCTTGCCTGGAAAATCCCATGGAAAGAGAAGCCTGGTAGTCTACAGTCCATGGGGTCGCAAAGAGTCAGACATGACTGAGCAACTCACTTCACTTTTATACAAAACATAGGCAGTGTGACAGTTAATTTTGCCTGTCAATTTGACTGGACTATGTGGTAGCCATGTATTCAGTCAAACTTTCTTCTGGCTATGTCTGTCAGAGTATTTCTGGATGAGATTAATGTTTGAAACACCCAATTTGGGTGGACCTCATTCAATCAGTTAAACAGGTTAACTGAAGACAGTGGTTGACTAAGAGAAAATTCCTTCTGCCTAGCTGCAGAGCTAGGACAGTCTTTTCCCTCCTTTGGACTCAAGCTGAGACATTAATTCTTCTTGAATTTTAAGCCTGTTGTCTTTTGGACTGGAATTTACACCACTGGTTCTCTTGGTCCTTAGACCTTTGGACTTGGACTAAAGCTATACCATTGGCTTTTCAGGGTTTGCAACTTTCAAACTACACATCTTGGGACTTCTCAGCCTCCATAATCATGTGAAGCATTCCATATAATACCTCTCTAGATCAATCAGTCAATCTATCTACTCATCCATCCATCCATCTATCCTGTTGGTTCTATTTCTCTGGAGAAAGCTAATACAAATTTTGGTATCAAGAAATGGTGTGCCTCTGGGACAAACATCTAAACATGTGGGAGAAACTTTGAAACTGAATAATGGGTATAAACTGGAAGAATGTTGAGATACAGAGCAGTAATATGATTGTTAAACATGATTGTAGTGAAATCTCAGAAAGAAATGAGGAACATAGTTGAAAATTAGAGTAAAGACCATCTTTGTCTCAAAGTCACAAAGAACTTGAATTAACTATGTTTCAGTGCCTTGTGGACGACAGACCTGTGAGCTATAAAATTAGACATTTAACTGAGGAGATTTCTAAGCAGAGTATTGAAGGGGAAGCTTCATTCCTCCTGACTTCTTATAATGAAGTGAAAAAAGTGAGAGATGAATTGAAGAAGACAATGTGAAGCAAGAAGGAACCAGAACGTGAAGATTTAGCAATTTCTCAACATATGCATATCTATTCAAAAAAGAAAGAAAGCTTGCTCTGAAGAGAACACTAAGGATGTGGCCAAACAATCACTTGATAAGGAGACTATATTTGTGGCTGATGGATTTAACCAGTCATCTCAGCAGAAATAGAGATTCAGCAGGAATAGAGACTGATCAGTCAGTTCAGTCGCTCAGTCGTGTCCAACTCTTTGCGACCCCATGAATTGCAGCACGCCAGGCCTCCCTGTCATCACCATCTCCCGGAGTTCACTCACACTCACGTCCATTGAGTCCGTGATGCCATATAGCCATCTCATCCTCGGTTGTCTTCTTCTCCTCCTGTCCCCAATCCCTCCCAGCATCAGAGTCTTTTCCAATGAGTCAACTCTTTGCATGAGGTGGCCAAAGTACTGGAGTTTCAGCTTCAGCATCATTCCTTCCAAAGAAATCCCAGGACTGATCTCCTTCAGAATGGACTGGTTGGATCCTGTCTCTTATACACATCTGATCCAAATACTAGTATTTTAAAAGCATTCTAATATGCAGCTTGAGCTAAGAATTTTCATAATTACTTTTGTTATGTTTCCTGATTTAAATGGAAAAGATATATTTTATGTATTCAACTGGTTGTTTGAGATAGAATTTAAAATGTAAAATTAATTTACTCCCTCTATAGACCCAGGTGAATCATCTGCCTAAGAGATAAGTCAAATTTTAATTCATCCATCCCTTAAAAATTGCCTCTTTGCTCTGGTAAATATAGAGTGGGACTGTGATCAAGCAGAAATCTGGTAAAATATAATTTTTTCTGAAGAACAACTTCTGGTGAGGCTCACCGTTTCCCTAATCTTAACAACCCTATATGCATTTTGAAGCCCAAACTGTCAGGACGTGTGTCTCAAACTTCTCTCTTTCTTTGTACTAACATTCTAACTGTAAGAATGTGTGGTGTTATGAGCTGTGTTAAAATCCTCCACCTTACCTTTGAAGGGCTGAGCCTCAGGTTCTGTGGGTGCTGAAAATCAAGATATATGTGGTTTAATTTCCATTTGGCATGAATTATTTCCTTACAATATTACATTCTGCAAGACAGAATGGTTGGGTTTGGAAAAAAGATGGAAAATAACCTTAATTCTCAGTTCTTTTGGAAGAACTTTAAAAAATCTGCTCTGCTTACTAGATTTTGAAGTATTAGTTCTCCCTGGTAAAACTGGGAGATTCTCACACAAGTCTACTTCTTTGGTGTTATATGCTCCCCCAACTTCTAGTATAAATTAACAAGCATGAGAACTTGATCATGTATGAAAGTGTGGGTGAAGTATAATCTGNGAGCTTGAACATCTGGAATTTCACAGTTCACGTGTTGGTGAATCCTGGCTTAGAGAATTTTGAGCATTACTTTACTAGCATGTGAGATGAGTGCAATTGTGTGATAGTTTGATCACTCTTTGGCATTGCTTTTCTTTCGGATTGGAATGAAAAGTGACCTTTTCCAAGTAAGGTTTAGAAAGTAGAAACAGCAAAAGGAGCCAGACAGAGGCAAATGTAGAGAGGCAAAACTGGGTAGGGAATAGTGTTACATGAGTATGGTTAAGTCAGAATTCCTGGAAGATGACTTTTGGTTGACAAACCAATTTCTATTGGTAGAAATTTCTTGGGCTATCCATTATGCTGGTAATCTAGGTCTAGGATTGCCTTGAGTTAAAGATTTTCATTTTAAATTCCAATTTAGTATGACTGAATGGAAAAAAATTCTCTTTATATTTCATTCTCTCACAGGAGAAGAATATATAGTTCCTATCAATTAAATTATGCTGGTATTTAATTTTATGTGTGGGCTCAATAGTATATAACTCCCATATTCTGGGATTAAACCTATGATAAAATTTGTTCTGAAATAGAATCCGTTGGAATGATCATGGGTTAAGAGTTGATAAGGCTAATGTTCTTTCCTTTGTGTTGAAGATATTGTTTGAACAATTTCTTACTGGAATTAGAGAAAATATTAAGTACAGAGCAAGAAAACATTTATGGAGATTTAGTTAAAATGGGATTTACTAATCTACTGCTCTTTATTAAATATTATAATCACAAAATAATATCATCCTCTGAATGATGAAGAAATCTGGATATGAAAATAGAATTAATCTAAGAGGTAGAAAACAAGCTTTCAACTCTAACTTGAAATTTCAAACTCTAACTTACTTTCTGTCATGGGGAACAGTTCCAAGTTTATTTCATAGGTACATAATTAGAAATATATATGTTGGAAATAATTTTGGATAACATCATGCTTGTTACAGTTTGGTGCACATACTAATACTAAATAACCAAAATTTGAGAGCAGTTGATATATTGAAATGATTTTAAAGTAGGTGCTTGTATTACATAATCTTTTGGCCAAAATAATAGCAGAATATAGAGGGGATTTTCTTTTGGTGGATTAAAAAA
>SJYV01048537.1:242636-268683 GCA_006410875.1 Neotragus pygmaeus | reverse complement strand
TGCTTCCTGACCTGCATACAGATTTCTCAAGAGGCAGGTTAGGTGGTCTGGTATTCCCATCTCTTTCAGAATTTTCCACAGTTTATTGTGATCCACACTGTCAAAGGCTGTGGCACAGTCAAGAAAGCAGAAGTAGATATTTTTCTGGAACTCTCTTGCTTTTTCCATGATCCAGCGGATGTTGGCAATTTGATCTCTGGGTCCTCTGCCTTTTCTAAAACCAGCTTGAACATCAGGGAGTTCACGGTTCACATATTGCTGAAGGTTGGCTTGGAGAATTTTGAGCATTACTTTACTAGCATGTGAGATGAGTACAATTGTGCGGTAGTTTGAGCATTCTTTGGCATTGCCTTTCTTTGGGATTGGAATGAAAACTGACCTTTTCCAGTCCTGTGGCCACTGCTGAGTTCTCCAAATTTGCTGGCATATTGAGTGCAGCATTTTCACAGCATCATCTTTCAGGATTTGAAACAGCTCAACTGGAATTCCATCACCTCTACTAGCTTTGTTCATAGTGATGCTTTCTAAGGCCCACTTGACTTCACATTCCAAGATGTCTGGCTCTAGATTGGTGATCACATCATCATGATTACCTGGGTCATGAAGATCTTTTTTGTACAGTTCTTCCGTGTATTCTTTCCACCTCTTCTTAATAGAGACTGATATATGCCAGCAACTACATTCCTGGTTTGAACTCAAGAAAACAAAGGAAATGGGATGGAATGATTGGAGAGCTGTTGAACTTCCTGGATTTTACAAAACTGGGCTATGGCACTATTTGGCTGAAACTATGCACTATTTTTCAAGGAAAGGGAAAAAATGACTCTAAAGGCAATTCAGTGATTGTCAAGGTTGCCACACCACCATACACCTGAGGGGTAATTCTATTTCCTCCTTGGTCTCAAAGAGTGGAGCTGAGGAGATAGGGCCATCCCTCAGAGCTATGTGAGTGATACTGCTATCCCAGGGGGCCTGGATAACAGAGCATCAAATCAAAGAGGATTTCTTTTTTTAGCTTTAAAATCTAATGAGATTTGCCTTTATAGGGTTCAGACTTTCTTGGGATTCATCAGGCCCTCCTTCCTTCTGACTCACATCCTTTCAAAATTCAGCGTTGAATGAAACACATCTTTTCATCTAAATTAAATTGCTTTATGTGTCCATATCTCTAGACAGGGCCTGTAAGTTAGAAGAAATCTCTACAGAGCATGGCCATGCTGGCACCCTGATTCTGGACTTCCAACTTTCAGTACTGTGAGGAAATAAGTTTCTATTGTTTAAGCCATCCTATCTATGGTATTTCATTTTGGCACCCCAAGTAAATTTATACATGCAAGAAATAGAAGCTGAACAATACACTATAGTGCTTATGCAGAGAAATCTGAAAGCATTTGCTGAAATTGTTTTGCCTTTTATTGGTTGTAAATAATACAGTAATAGTTACTATTTTGTATTATTTTGTAATGGTTTTTTAAAAAAATTTCAATAAATTCTTCTGGCAGCAATAGGCTCAAAAATGAGACTTCATGTTTAATGAAAAATTAAATACTGACTTTCCATTTCTCAAGATAATTGATGATGAATGTGTAACTTGCAAACATTGTTTGTTGACATTTACTATTCACTGTGATGGATGGTATAGAAGCAGTTTCAGAAGGTGTGTTTACATATCAAACCACAAAACACATCTTTTCATCTAAATTAAATTGCCTGTTATTCCAAATTAATGATGTGTCCTTTGATTCCAAGTTTCATTGAACACATTTGAAACCTGAAGTGATGGTGGTTAATGTTTGAGTTTATGATCAAAAGAGCATCTCAGACTTAAATTATGCCAAGATAACATCAGGGTCATTAAATGTTTCAGGTAGAAGATAAGTGAGTTCCAATAATATATTTTTTTCATGCAATCATGAAGTCAAAGAAAAGCTTTTGGAAGTTCACTCTGCTGATAGTGAAACATCTGATATTAGTGTGAATGTTATTATAAACTTGATTAAGTTTAAAATTGAACAAAAATTTATTTGTTGTGGCAATAATATGAACACAATACATGTGTGGTGGAGCACAGCATTTTGTTAAAAACAATATTCTTACTAAATTAAGGAACTTATGGTGCAGAAACTTTCCTCTATCTGCACTGGTGTACATATAAGTAATAATAACATCCAAACGAATAGCAATATCTACTAATCAAAACAGAACCTGTAGATGTCACATTTTACAATTTTGTTATATATATGCACAAATAAACTGACTGAAGTATAAAATTGTTGCCATGTGGCAGATGTTGCATTAATTAGAAAAAGCTTCAGCATAGCTGTACATGCCTTCTCACTTTGCTGTTTTGCACTGTTTGGGTTTTAGAAATGTTTTAAATTCTGAACTACTTTGAAGTCAACCTAAGTCCTCTACAATGATAATAAACCTTTTGTAAATTAAAACAGCCCTCTAAATTTTGGTTGCATTTGTTGAAAATCACTTGAATATCTTTAATTAAGTGTTTAACCAAAGGGCTATAAAAATTTTACTTTCCAAGCTTTTAACACCTGCAATTATTACAACTAGGAAGATATTGACATTTATCCCCATAAAAGTGAGATAGAACTGAACAGATTAAATAATAAATGCTTAGGTAATGTACAAGACAACTATTTTTTCAGGTGTAATTTACATACAATAAAGAGTGCAAATTGATCATAAGGGTGCAGTTCAATATATTTTTATCATTTGCTGATTGTTTCAAAGCTTGATTATATGTAAACATATATATATATATATATATATATATGCTTATACCCATGTAATTATCAGCCTGATCAGGATACAGACTATCCTAACACCCTGTACACTTCCATTACATCTCTTTGCAAAATATCATTTTAAGATTGAATAATTTAGCTTTGAAATATCTGAATAAAGCTTTGATTGAGTTATTTTTAGTTGATAAATTTATATTCCAACTCAGGATACAATGGAATGGAGAAAGCCCATGATTTTGAATATCTAAATTTGGATAAATATCAAGATTGACAACCAAATCTAGGTGATCAGTTTGGTCTCATGAAAAATATTTTAAAAGGCATTCAAAAGGAGGCAAAAAAATAGTACCTATAAAAGTATTAGAGTTGACATATTTATACAATTTCAAACAAACAAGTTGGAATTAAGTATATCCTTTATTAGTTAGAATTAGCTCTGAGTTTATCTCATACTTTATCAAAAACTGAGAGTATTTTCTCAATTAAAAATATTATTATGCTCTATAAAATTCAGTTCAAGGTGTCAACAACTTCAAATTTATCAGAAATAAAGTCAATTAAAAAAAATAAAAAATTTTAAAAAGTTAAGAATAATGAAAATATATTCTTTGGACAAATATAGATAGCTATTAGTTACAGATACAATTAAGAAGCTGATTAAAATGTGTGAATATGTACTGTTTAATCATTTATGTTATTTTTAATGTTTATGGGATGAATTCAAAGATTTAAAACTTTGCTTTGATGTATAAGGCTATTTGTTATTTAATTTTTTCTTAAAAATATGTCTTAACTTCTTATCAGGAAATAATGTCAAGCATAAAACAATGTCAGATAAAAATTGTATGTAAGATAACCCTATATCCTTTTTGGCTAAAACATATTTTATTGAAGCATACTTGATTTATAGTTTGTATTAATTTCTACTGTACAGCAAATTGATTTGGCTTTATATATATAAATACACACATATATAAACATATAAATATCTATATATCTATATATATATATACATATATATATAAACATACGGAGAAGGCAATGGCATCCCACTCCAGTACTCTTGCCTGGAAAATCCCGTCGACGGAGGAGCCTGGTAGGCTCCAGTCCATGGGGTCGCTGAGTCAGACATGATTGAGCGACTTCACTTTCACTTTTCACTTTCATGCATTGGAGAAGGAAATGGCAACCCACTCCATGTTCTTGCCTGGAGAATCCCAGGGATGGTGGAGCCCAATGGGCTGCCACCTATGGGGTCGCACAGAGTTGGATATGACTGGAGCGACTTAGCAGTAGCATATAAACATACGTACACATATACATTATTTTTCATATTCTTTTCCATTATGATTTATCACAGAATATTGAATATAGTTCTGTGTGCCATATAGTAAGACCTTGTTGCTTATCCATCCGATATATGTGCTCAGTCACTTCAGTCGTGTCTGACTCTGCAACCCCATGGACTGTAGCCCGCCAGGCTTCTCTGTCCCTGGGATTCTCCAGGCAAGAATACTGGAGTGGGTTGCCATTTCCATATGCTAATCTCAAACTCCCAATTCATCCTTCCCTCACGCACCCACCCACCTTCCGCCTTGGCAACCACAAGTCTGTTGTCTATGTCTCTGAGTCTGTTTCTGTCTCACAAATAAGTTCACTTGTGTCATATTTTTATTCCACATATAGGTAATATCATATGCTATTTCTCTTTCTTTTGAAAGTTTGTTGTTGAATCACGACGCTGGGATTCTTGGCCCCGAGAGGAGAAAAAATCAATCTGGGGCCAGAGACAAGGCTTGATCACTCAGAGCTTTTGTGTAATAAAGTTTTATTAAAGTATAAAGGAGATAGAGAAAGCTTCTGACATAGGCATCAGAAAGGGGCAGAAAGAGTACCCCCTTGTTAGTGTTAGCAATGAAGTTATATACTCTCCAGTGAATCCAAAGAATGTCTGGAGGTTGTAAAGACCTCACCAGACCTACTCGCATAATTTTAAGATAACAGAATTAGCCATAAGGTTTAATCCAGAGACTGTCCTCAGGCAGAATATGTTATTGTTATATAATCCTAAGGAATGTAGAGAAGGAAAAAAAGTTTGTCCTTTCTCCCTCCTTGAGAATTCCAGACTCCTCTCTCCTTGGGGAACCCTAGACTTATCAACCTGCTTAGGACATGACTCTCTCACTTTCATTTCACTTACTATGATGATCTCTATGTATATGTGTGTGTATATATATATATATATATATATATGCACATCTTCTGTATTCATTCATCTGTAGCTGGAATTTAGGTTATTTCCACCTCTTCCCTATTGCAAGTAGTGCAGTTATGAACACAGGGGTGCATGTACCTTTTTGAATTATCATTTTATCTGAATATATCTGCCAAGGAGTCGGATTCCTGGATCATAAGATTAGCCATATATCCTTTAACCACATCTACTTATTTACTATTTTTTTATTTGCTTTAGTCATATATACTTTCTCTTTTTTCTTCCTCTATCACCTTTGAGAGTAAGTTGCAGATAGGATATGTTATACTCTTTATTGCTAAATACTTCAGGATGCATTTCCTAAGAACAAAAATACCCTTTTGTTAAAATCACAGTTATCACTACAGGTAGATATAATACTCATATTGTATTTTATCTAATCTAACATTCATATAAAATTTTGTGAATTCATTACAGTTCAGTTGCTCAGTCATGTCTAACTCTTTGCGACCCCATGTATCGCAGCACGCCAGGCCTCCCTGTCCATAACCAACTCCGGAGGTCACTCAGACTCATGTCCATCGAGTCAGTGATGCCATCCAGCCATCTCATCCTCTGTCATCCNTGGCTCCAAAGAATATAATCAATCTGATTTTGGTGTTGACCATCTGGTGATGTCCATGTGTAGAGTCTTCTCTTATGTTGTTGGAGGAGGGTGTTTGCTATGATTAGTGCATTTTCCTGGCAAAACTCTGTTAGTCTTTGCCCTGCTTCATTCCATATTCTAAGCCAAATTTGCCTGTAAAATTTTGTCAATTAATCCAAGTTAATTTATGTCATTTTTTTTCCTTCCAGGGCAGAATTGAGGATCCAGGGTAGCATCATCATTATATTGCATTATTTGTTGTATTAATGATATAATCTGCATTACAAGTTACTCCAAAACTGGACAGCTTAAAACAATGAACATTTATAATTTACAATTTCTGTAGGACAGAATTTTTTTTCTTGTTCTTACAATTTATTTATTGATTATTTTTAGTTGGAAGTAGCTTGACTAAAGTCTCTTGAGTTTCCAGTCAAGGTGTTGATGGAGCAGCTTGCATCTAATGTCTTAACTGGGGCTGGAAGATGCACTTACTGGAGGATCCATTCACTTGATTGTCAGGTCAATGCTGTTTGTTGGTAGAAGGTCTCATTTCCTCCCCACACATGCCTTTCCTGAGGCTATTTGTGTGGCTATTGGCTTCCTCCAGATTGAATATTGAGGAGAGCAGGGCAGAGTGAAAATGCCTTTTGTGATATTCACTCTCACTTCTGCCATATTCTGTAATCACACAGATCAACTCTGATTCAGTGTCAGTTGGGACTATCCTAGGATGTGGATACCAGGAGGTGACGCTAATTGAAGGTCAGCTTGAAAACTGGCTAGCAAACTTGCCTTGCCTCTTTTTATCTCTTTTAACTAAAAGGCTTATTATTTTTTTTAAAAAAAACTGTGTTCCAAAGATCTGTTGTATTGGTGATATAAATTATTTAATTATGTTTATTGCCACTTTTAACCCTTAAATATGTCCCAGTTTGGACCGTAAATTATATGGCCATTTCTAGAAAGCATTTCCTTCTAGAGTGTTTTCTGAACCTACCCAGAATCAATGAATTTCTCCCTTTACAATCTCTCCTTGTATCTTGACTTTTTCCTTCAATTCAGTTCATTCGCTCAGTTGTGTCCGACTCTTTGCAACCCCATGAATCGCAGCACACCAGGCCTCCCTGTCCATCACTAGCTCCTGGAATTTACTCAGACTCATGTCCATCAAGTCGGTGATGCCATCTAGCCAGCTCATCCTCTGTTGTCCCCTTCTTCTCCTGCCCCCAATCCCTCCCAGCATCAAAGTCTTTTCCAATGAGTCAACTCTTCGCATGAGGTGGCCAAAGTATTAGAGTTTCAGCTTCAGCATCAGTCCTTCCAATGAACACCCATGACTGATCTCCTTCAGAATGGACTGATTGGATCTCCTTGTAGTCCAAGGGATTCTCAAGAGTCTTCTCCAGCACCACAGTTCAAAAGCATCAATTCTTCAGTGCTCAGCTTTCTTCACAGTCCAACTCTCACATCCACACATGACCACAGGAAAAACCATAGCCTTGACTAGACGGACCTTTGTTCACAAAGTAATGTCTCTGCTTCTTAATATGCTATCTAGATTGGTCATAATCTTTCTTCCAAGAAGTAAGCGTCTTTTAATTTCATGGCTGCAGTCACCATCTGCAGTGATTTTGGAGCCCCCCAAAATAATGTCTGACACTGTGTTCACTGTTTCCCCATCTATTTCCCATGAAGTGATGGGACTAGATGCCATGATCTTAGTTTTCTTGAGGTTGAGCTTTAGGCTCAACCTAGCTTTTAACTTTTTCACTATCCTCTTTCACTTTCATCAAGAGGGTCTTTAGTTCTTCACTTTCTGCTGTAAAGGTGGTGTCATCTGCATATGTGAGGTTATTGATATTTCTCCTAGCAATCTTGATTCTAGCTTGTGCTTCTTCCAGCCCAGCATTTCTCATGACGAACTCTGCATATAAGTTAACAGAAATAGAAGATATTAAGGAAAGATGGCAAGAATACACAGAAGAACTGTACAAAAAAGATCTTCATGACCGAGATAATCACGGGTGTGATCACTCACCTAGAGTCAGATATCCTGGAATGTGAAGTCAAGTGGGCCTTAGAAAGCATCACTACAAACAAAGCTAGTGGAGCTGATGGAATTCCAGTGGAGCTATTTCAAATCCTGAAAAATGATGCTGTGAAAGTTCTGCACTCAAGATGCCAGCAAATTTGGAAAACTCAGCAGTGGTCACAGGACTGGTAAAAGTCAGTTTCATTCCAATCCCAAAGAAAGGCAATGCCAAAGAATGCTCAAACTACTGCACAATTGCACTCATCTCACACGCTAGTAAAGTAATGCTCAAAATTCTCCAAGCCAGGCTTCAGCAATACGTGACCCATGAACTTCCTGATGTTCAAGCTGAATTTAGAAAAGGCAGAGGAACCAGAGATCAAATTGCCAACATCTGCTGGATCATGGAAAAAGCAAGAGAGTTCCAGAAAAACATCTATTTCTGCTTTCTTGACTATGCCAAAGCCTTTGATGGTGTGGATCATGATAAACTGTGGAAATTTTTGAAACAGATGGGACTACCAGACCACCTGAACTGCCTCTTGAGAAACCTATATGCAGGTCAGGAAGCAACTGTTAAAACTGGACATGGAACAGACTGGTTCCAAATGGATAAGAAGTACATCAAGGCTGCATATTTTCACCGTGCTTATTTAACTTCTATGCAGAGTACATCATGAGAAACGCTGGGCTGGAAGAAGCACGAGCTGGAATCAAGACTTTTTCCTTATATGACACTTATTCAAAATTCTCTTTCCCTCTAGAACATGACTTGCACAAAGGTAAAAATTTTTTTAAATTAATAAATGTATTAAATACTATACTAATTATCAACAATGTTTTTGTATTTGATCACTATCCTTAACCATAACTGTACTCCAGGCAAATGCAACCATATAACAAAATATGAACGTGAATTTAGCCCACAAAATGTCAGCTATAAACTTTCTTTATGCATTTATTCACTCAGCATGTGTTTACTGAGCATCTCTGCTGTGTGATGAAAGCTCTTCGAGATGCAAGGGACTCAGTGTTGGGAGTGTGTATAATGTTCTTTCCCTCATGAAACTTCCACTCAGGAAGAGGGACTCAAAATGAGGAATAGAAACTAATAAATAAAAAATAATCCCAGAGTGTTATCAGTGCTACATATGATAAAATAATGTGATAGGTCTTGGGAACAAGTGATAAGAAAAAGCTACTTCAACAGGGGTTTATAGTGACTGCCCTGAGGAGGTAGTATTGGAGCCTAGAGTGGGACAACAAGGAACTATCCATTCCAAAAACAGCAAGCTCTTTCTATAGGAGGTGGATAAGATATAGTCTAAAGAATCTGTTTGGGGATTGACTATTTCTAAGAACAATCAGATATTAAAAAATAGACCTACAGATATAGAAAACAACCTTACGGTTACCAAAGGGGAAGAGGGAAAGAATACGTTTGGTTTTGGGATTAACATATATACACTACTATATATAAAATAGATAAACAACAAGGACCTACTGCATAGCACAGGGAAATATACTCAATATTTTGTAATCACCTATAGGGGGATGAATCTGAAAATATTTACATATGTAGGGCTTCTAGGTTTCCCTGGTGGCTTAACGGTAAAGAAACTGCCTGTAATGCAGGAGATGTGGGTTCGATCCATGGGTCAGGAAGATCTCCTGGAGTAACAGATGGCAACCAATTCCATTATTCTTGACTGGGAAATCCCATGAACAGAGGAGCCTGGTGGGCTGCAGTCCACGGGGTCACAAAGAGTAATCAGACATGATTTAGCAACTAAACAGTAACAAAAACAATATTTTTTACATATAAATAATACATATCCGAATCACTTGCTATGCACCTGAAACTAACACGACCTTGTACGTCAGTTCAGTTTAGTCGCTCAATTGTGTCTGACTCTTTGTTACCCCATGGACTGCAGCACACCAGGCTTCCCTGTCCTTTACCAACTCCCAGGGCTTGCTCAAACTCATGTCCATCAAGTCAGTGATGCCATCCAATCATCTCATCCTTTGTTGTCTGCTTCTCCTCCCACCTTCAATATTTTCCAGCATCAGAGTCTTTTCCAGTGAGTCAGTTCTTCACATCAGGTGGCCAAAGCATTGGAGTTTCAGTTTCAGCATCAGTCCCTCCAAGGAATATTCAGGACTGATTTCCTTTAGGATGGACTGTTGGATCTCCTTGCAGTCCAAGGGACTCTCAAGGATCTTCCCCAACACCACAGTTCTAAAGCATCAATTCTTTAGCACCCAGCTTTCTTTATAGTCCAACTCTCAACCATAGCTTTGACTAGAAGGACCTTTGTTGGCAAAGTAATGTCTCTGCTTTTTAATATGCTGTCTAGGTTGGTCATAGCTTTTCTTCCAAGAAGCAAGAGTCTTTTAATTTCACAACTGCAGTCACCCTCTGCAGTGATTTTGGAGCCCTCCTCAAATAAAGTCTCTCACTGTTTCCATTGTTTCCCCATTTATTTGCCATGAAGAGATGGGACCAAATGTAAATGAAGTATACTTCAGTTAAAAAAAGAATCTATTATATAATTGCCTGTATACAAGAACTAGATATAAAGTCATAGTCCATGATGAGAAATTTTCTCAAAATGCATTTAATTTCCTTAAATGGAAAAGTATTTCTCTAGGTTATTACTGTTCTTGATACTATCACAATATTATTACCTGCCTTTTTATAGTTGCTATTGTGAATACAAATACAATTAAATGATTTACTCACTGTGCACTTTGTAAATTTAAGCCATCTGTGAGTGCTTAATATGTTAATACATGCATTTGATTGTGTCACAGCTCATAATAAAGTATGAATCATCACATTCCTGGATCTGAGGGATTGTGGAAATCCCATCCTTTTCCTTGATGTCCTTCTGATGGATTCAAGCTACTCAAGCAAATAAGATTCTGATCCAAAAATACAGCATTAACTCGTTCAGATCAGGTCATGTCCCTAAGCTGATGCTTTTGATGTATGTGTTTCTTAGCAGTGGTGGGCACCCTTACTTTATAGACCAACTCTGACACAGATTTTCATTCAGAATAAGCGAAAACTAGAATTTCAGATTGCTGACTATGTAATTGGGTCTATAAATCTTGCTTGTGATAATATATCTTCCCTTATTCTGCACTGTGCATCATTAAAAGAAATGATCTGGTTGCACTGAGTTGTGCATATGATTGTATTATTCCAAATTATTTGCTCTTTAATCCTGTCTAAATATTACACTTATTCAAGTACACATGACTTATGGCATTTCTTGCAGTGCATAAACTCCTGAGAAATCTTGTGCAAATCCAACTACTGTAAATGAAATTGTTTCTAGAAGCATTAGAAAAGCTGGATTTTAAAAGAATCCTGCAGAATCATTTTCCTAAGCAATAGTCTTTTTTATAAAAGGAGCATCAATTCTCATTAAACCTATAAAAAAGGTCAGATTTTTCATGGATCATGTTTTCTTAAGAGTACCTCAGTATACATCACATTCCTTATTCACAGACACTGCTATACTTTTAAAAGCACTGTAATACTTGTATGCAACCTATAAGCATGCAGTCTATTTTAGAAATGATCAAAGATGATGACAAACAGACCCTGTATCTATGGTATTCATGAAACAATGTCCACAATATTGCCCTTTGATCTCTGGCCTTTTCTAATTGATTTTGCATCTGGATGGCCTCAGTACTCCTTGACAAGAAAGTCTGCGTGGTATATGGATTCTTTCCCAGCATGTTATAACTATATGCTTCTTGCAGTTGAACTTTAGAGTGTCCTAAGAGTATCATTTTCTTCATATTGAGGGTTTTTTTTTTAGTCAGAGTACTTTCATTTGACATAAAACAGGTAGTTCTTAATAGCACATAATAGTACAAAGAACATTGATCTCAGATTTTTAAAAGTTGGAATAATAATAAACATAGTTTAAAAAAAATTTTTTTTAAACTGTGTGATCTTCAGTAATGTGTTTACATTCTCTGGATGCTGATCCCTCACCTGAAAGTCAGGTAGAAAGAGCACATAGGGATTTCGTGTTGATTCAAGTAACTAAGTGGTAACAAAAACTGATATTAACAAGAGGTAGTATTATTTGAGATTTTTGAAAAAAATTCTCCCTTCATATATATGTATATGTGTAAATGTACATACGTGCAGACATTTTCCCCAAAGCAGGTTACTCAGGGAGAAAATATCAGATCGCATCACAGCAGAATTTCAACCTCCAATTGCCTTAAAAATTTTGTTTCTTGATATTTAGAAAAAAATGATGCATTAAAATAAATGTAATTTTAAAATGAAATAATCTTAAAAAGGGTGCATGCAGTACATCCCAAATGGTTTAACAATCTCTCATTGGATACCAGGGTCACTGAGAAACTCCATCTTTCTTGGACACCAGTTTATTTCATTAGGAGGAAACAAGGCATTTCTAGCCATCTTGCCTCAGCATAACACTATAACATCCTCCACCGTAAGTTTATAAATGTCAAGATACTGCCGATAGTTCCCCACACAATATTTCACCACAAATGTTTGTCTTAGCTTGTTGAGAGGCTAGTTAATATTTCTTGTCGAGATGGGTTCTATAACCATTTTAAAGAACTAAATTCTGCACACAAGTTAGAAATGGTGCTTCAGGCAACTTTTCCTATTCTCTCTCTTTTCACTAGAGATCAAAAAAAGGCATTTCATAGTGATAAAAGGGTCAGTTCTAAATGGACATAATAACTTTGCATATAACTGTTAATACAGCCTCAAAAATAAAAAGCGAGAAGAAGAAAAATGGACAAAATCACAATTATAAGTGGAAGGTTTTAATGCCAATTTCTCAGTAACTGAAAAATTTAGTAAGGAATATAGACAAGTTTTAACCACAAAATTAATGTTTATCTAACTGACCTAAATATCAATAGAAGAACGCTTACAACAATCTCAGAATACACATCTTTTTCAACTTATTAAAATTGGTACACACTCCTCAATTCTCAGTAAATTGCAAAAGACTATAATATAATAACTTAGAAACAAATAACAATTAACTAGAAAATCCCAATATGAATTTTTATTGTGTAATTATGGAAAATTACAACTAAAATCTAAAATAACATTGGGTGAAAAAAGACACTAAAATAAAAATCAGAAATAGTTTTCCACTGAGTGAAAATAAATTTGAAGCAACCAACAAAAAAGGCAAGAATAAATAGGAACTCTCACTAATCTTAAAACTATGAAAGAAGAATATTTCAATAAAGGCTTCTGCAAAGAGAATTCTAGGTGAATACTGTCTTTTATTTTGAAAAATATACTTTTAAAAGTATAACCTCAGATATGCAGATGACACCACTCTTATGGCAGAAAGTGAAGAGGAACTAAAAAGCTTCTTCATGAAAGTGAAAGAAGAGAGTGAAAAAATTGGCTTAAAGCTCCACATTCAGAAAAGGAAGATCATGGCACCTGGTCCCATCACTTTAAGGGAAATAGATGGGGAAACAGTGTCAGACTTTATTTTGGGGGGGCTCCAAAATCACTGTAGATGGTGACTGCAGCCATGAAATTAAAAGAAGCTTACTCCTTGGAAGGAAAGTTATGGCCAATCTAAATAGCATATTGAAAAGCAGAGACATTACTTTGCTGACAAAGATCTGTCTAGTCAACGCTATGGTTTTTCTGGTGGTCATGTATGGATGTGAGAGTTGGACTGTGAAGAAAGCTGAGCACTGAAGAATTGATACTTTTGAACTGTGGTGTTGGAGAAGACTCTTGAGAGTCCCTTGGACTGCAAGGAGATCTGACCAGTCCCTTCTAAAGGAGATCAACCCTGAGAGTTCTTTGGAAGGAAT
This sequence comes from Neotragus pygmaeus, assembly GCA_006410875.1. NCBI lineage: Eukaryota > Metazoa > Chordata > Mammalia > Artiodactyla > Bovidae > Neotragus > Neotragus pygmaeus. The sequence continues at coordinate 255,163 of SJYV01048537.1, read as the reverse complement.
GATGCTAAAGCTGAAACTCCAGTACTTTGGCCACCTCATGTGAAGAGTTGACTCACTGGAAAAGACTCTGATGCTGGGAGGGATTGGGGGCAGGAGTAAAAGTGGTGAACAGAGGATGAGATGGCTGGGTGGCATCACTGACTTGAAGGACGTGAGTTTGAGAGAACTCCGGGAGTTAGTGATGGACAGGGAGGCCTGGCGTGCTGCGATTGGTGGGGTTGCAAAGAGTCAGACGTGACTGAGCGACTGAACTGAACTGAAAAGTATTATTTAGTTTAAAACATAACAGTTTAAAATTTAATCCTTTAATTACAATCTGATACAATGATATTCAATGTAAATAATTTTCTAGTAGTAATTGTCCAGTAATTTTTAAAAAACAAAGGCCCATAATAGTCATAGTTACAGTTGCTATTAAATCATGTTACTGTTATATTCTTGATTTGCTCAGTTTTGTGAAAATTCACTTAGTCACTAGTTATTTGCATAGAATACTATACATCAGTGTGAAGCAAGCCAAAGTTCAAACATATAGATACGTATAAAAACAGCTGAAAAAACAGGTTTGGTTTTTGTTCTGAAGTTATTTGCATTTTTAAAATAAATCAGTAATTTTGTGGAGAAATCTGTAAAGAAATTATGTAAAGAATTTCAAGTGATGTACTCGTTATCATCAAGAAATAATATTGAGAGACTCCCCTCGTGGTCCAGTGGATAAGGCTCCTCATTTCCTCTTCATGGGGAACAGGTTTGATCCCCGGTGGGGAACTAAGATCTCATGACTTGNCCTGATGTGAAGAGCTGGCTCACTGGAAAAGACCCTGATGCTGGGAAGATTGAAGGCAGGAGGAGAAGGGGTGACCCCTGTCCCCACTGGTAATCATTTTTTCTCTGTATCTGTGGTCTGTATCTGTTTTGTTATGTTCATTCATTTTATTTTTTTTATATTCCAAATATAAGTGAAAACATTCAATGTTTGTCTTTCTCTGTCTGACTTACTTCACTAAGACTAAGTGTAATACCCTCCAGGTCCATCTGTGTTGCTGCAAATGTCAAAACTTTTCTCTTTTTTATGGCTGAGTAGTATTCCAGTGTGTGTGTGTGTGTGTGTGTGTGTGTGTGTGTGTGTATCACATCTTCTCTATCCATTTATCTGTTGATGGAGACAAGTTACTTCCGTATCTTCACTATTGTAAACAGTGTTTCTCCGGACAGGGGGGTGCACATATCTTTTCTAATTAGTATTTTTCCTTCAGATAGATTCCCATGAGTGGAACTGCTGGATCATATTGTAGTTCTGTTTTAAGTTTTTTGAGGAACCTCCCCATTGAGCTAGCAGCAGCTGCCGTGGTGGGAGGTAGAGCCTTAGCTGGAGGGCTGAGGGCCAGAGCCAGGCGTAAGCAGGGCCTTCTCCTCAGCCGCGTGGCCATCACCACCCCACCAGGGGTAGGAGTGGGCTGGGGTGGGGCCCAGGGGCCGGAGCAGGAGTCCGGAGGCGGGACCTCAGTGTCTCCAGTGTGATGGAAGTCTCTGCCTTGGCTGGGGCAGGGCCAAGGCTTGAGCGCTTGGGGGTTGTACAGCTGCACTGATTTCACTTTTTGCACAAGTATGTGCGTCTTGAATAGAGGCTGGGTCAGGGCCGGTGGGGTCGGTGACACACCACTGAGCTGGCCTTACGGGCACTTTGGCAGAGGTGGTCTCCGCCCTGAAGCCAGCCTCCCTTAAGGGAGTGTGCACCAAAGAGCATGCCGGCAATGACTGCCTTGGCGCGGATCAGGACAGGGCTGGCTGAGAGTCTGGTCAGTTGCCCCCCGTGNCTGGCCTTACGGGCACTTTGGCAGAGGTGGTCTCCGCCCTGAAGCCAGCCTCCCTTAAGGGAGTGTGCACCAAAGAGCATGCCGGCAATGACTGCCTTGGCGCGGATCAGGACAGGGCTGGCTGAGAGTCTGGTCAGTTGCCCCCCGTGTGTGTACACTCTCCTTGGCAACAGCAGCCTCCACCTTAGTGAGGATCAGCGCTGGACCAAAAGTGACCGAAGCAGAGCTCCGTGCGGCCTGGGGGTACCCTGGGAGGCCTGGGGCACGCCAGCCAGAGCCCATGCCGTTTCCATGCTGCACGCACTTTCCAAGAACAGTCTTGGTTTCTGACAGCCTTTGGCTAAGTTCCACTGGTTTTCAAACCAGCTGAGGAGTCAGGAAATGGCAACCCACTCCAGTGTTCTTGCCTGGAGAGTCCCAGAGACCTGGGAGCATCGTGCGCTGCCATCGATGGGGTCGCACAGAGTTAGACACGACTGCAGTGACTTGGCAGCAGCGGCAGCAAGGAGTCATCTTCCTGGTGTTGGAGCCAAGGGCTGGGGTACCTAAGATGTGGCTCAAATACTAGTTCCCCAGGGAGGAACTCTGATCCTGTGATATCTCCCTCTTCTTCCCTGTCCCCCATTAAGTGTCTGTCCCTCCCCTCTTTTGGCCAGACTCCAGGAAGATTTTCCTTTACAGCCTCAGTTGTAGAATTGTCCTGCTAGTTCCCAGTTTGGTTTCAGTGACAGTCACTCTATAAGTAGTTTATGTGGGGGTGGGGGTGGGGAGGTGAACCCAGCATCCTCTTATTCTACCATCTTGATCTCTTCTCACATTTTACTTTAATTTCTTAACTAGCACAGTTATTTATCAAAATTCAATAAAGGATTGTTTCATTATCTCATTACATAACTTCTTTGAATTACTGATTTTTACTGAAAATAATTTATAGAGGTACCTAGTCACTTCGGTTGTGTCCAACTCTTTGTGACCCCATAGACTGTAGCCTGCCAGTCTCCTCTGTTCCTGGGATTTTCTCAGAAGGAATACTGGAGTGGGTTCCCATTTCCTTCACCTGGGCATCTTTCCCACCCAGGGATTGAACTGGCATCTCCTGCCTCTCCTGCACTGTAGGTGGATTCTTTACCTGCTGAGCCATGCGGAAGCCCCTTATAGAAGAAAAAAGATGTATTGCTGATCCTGTTTGTGATAACAGTTGTCTTGTGGTTCACACTGTCCTGTCTGCACTATTCGCTGAACCTAGGGTAGGCAAGGCTCAAGCTAAGAGGCTGGAGGGAGACTCGAGGAGCCTTAGGAACTGCAGACACATTTATTCTGCACGGCAGCCATAACACAGCCTCTCTTATGGCTGACACGGCATCCACAGCAGCAGCCACAGCATAACCATAACGTAGTTATAATGGAGCCATAACATAACCTCATAAAACATAACCATGATGTCGCTCCAGTGTAGACCCAAACAGCAGCAGCCAGGGCTTTCATGATGAAGCTTATACAGGCATACCACACAAAGAAGCCCATGACCAAGCAAGTAACCCGTGATGTGCATGCAAAGTGCTGTATCAGTGATCTTGTTTGCTACATAAACCTTGCGATGTTCCTGCACAGTGCTAGAGGTGATCTCAGCTGTTACACAATCATTATTTATAAAACATGGGGCGAGAGCAAGAGGCCATGGGCCAGGGAGCCTGGCCTCGCCATCTTGGCTAATTTTCTCTTTCTTTGCAGGAGGGGTGTTAAATGCACCAAGTAAATGACTAATCATTTTGAGTAATTATTAAGTAATTAATTGAGTAATTATTAAGGACTGCGTTTCCCAAACATAAACGTGAAAACAGTGTAAGGTTAAGCTGTAGGCTGGGAAAAGATACTTATAACAGGTATAACTTATAGGGGAGTTACATTCGGAGTAATAGGGAACTCCTAAAATTCAACAAGAAAAGAATAACTCAGAGGAAACTGGAAAAAGACTTAAACTGCCACCTAAAATGGGTACCAGAATGGTCAAATGCTATGTAAGATGAGAATCCCACCACTATCACTAAATTCAAAGAACCGATGATTCCAAGAGTTGATGAGGATATGGAGCCAAAAGGAATGTTGATACATTTCTATTGGCAGAGTAAATTGGCAGAACCACTAAGGAAAAGTTTTAAAGTGGGAGACATGCATTCTCTATGACCCAGAAGTTCCACTCCTAGTTGTACTAATACACATGTGTACCAGATGCTCATAAGAATACCAAAGCATAGTCACAGCAGTATCGCTCACATCAACCAAAAGCTGGAATCAGAACCTAAGTGTTCATCAACAGTGGATTTAATAAATTTGGGTACAATAGAACACTATATATAGGTTAAAAAAATGAATAAACTGTGACCACAAAGAGCAGGGAGGCATCTTGCAATCACAATGACTGAAAAAATAAAAGAAACTGAACAAAGCATGCTGTGTGACTCCTCACAGAAGCAGATGGAATTAAGCTATGTCTTTAATGATTCCTATTTAGGTAATAATTTGAATGAAGAAAAGTAAGAGCAGCTTTACTACTAAAGTCAGGGTAGTTTATCCATGAGGAATAAGGAAGGCTTTAGATGGAGAAGGCGCACATGGCAGGAACGGTGGTCTGTTGGCCTCGCTGTTTACTTTACAATAATTCAGTGAGCTGTATGTTTTTAATTTGTGTACTTTATGTGTGTTTTAGTTCACAGTAAAATGTGGGTTTCTTTTTTCTTTTAAAGGAAAGAGTTATTGCTAACATTTTTTGGCTTCTCTTTCTTATTTTGTTTTTGTTTTTATTTGTAACACTGTCTGAAAGGTAGAATGATTCTAGTAGCCATGGAAGAAGAGAGATTTTATGAAAACAATAATTAACTCATTAGTCAACAAAACACCAAACCACAACATCTGGAAGACAGAAACAGACAAATCAGCTCTATAGCTCTTTCTTGAAGAATTCATGAAACCTAGAAAAGATGTAGGGGGCTTTCCAGGGGTCACAGTTGTAAAGAATCTGCCTGTCAATGCAGAAGAACAAGAGATCCAGGTTCAATCCCTGAGTTGGGAAGATCTCCTGGAGAAGGAAATGGCAACCCACTCCGATATTCTTGCCTAGAAAATCCCAAGGTCAGAGGAGCCTGGTGGGCTACAGTCCAAGGGGTTGCAAAGAGTCGGACACGACTGAGTGCACACCCAGACGTAGAACAGACTTAAATATTTTAAGCATTTACTACCTACTGCATAAGGTCTGGGGGGCATTTGAGGAAAAGATTATATAAGGTTTCACCTCAAAGCATCCTAGCAACCTAGCTGCTTGCTTTGGTCTAAAGTCATGTGAGTTTCTTGGCTGGTCTGAAGTTCTGTACACATAGTTATGCGTAACTACAATCCCAAACAGTAGAATCTGATGCTCTTTGAAGTGTTAAACACTGCCTTGGTAGAATAGAGTTTCTTTATAGGGTGTTTCAGTAAACCAGGAAAAAGTTGTTGGTTCCATTCCAATTTAATGTTGTAAAGGCACTGGTATCACTGCTGCAAGACAACATTGTTTTAGAAAAATAGACTCTAGATTTTACTATGTCCTTTCTTATCTACCGTAACTTTCTTCTTTGCTAATAAATAAAGAACCATTTTCTGGGTTAGAACCATTTCTAGGTTAGAAACAGAAGACCTGGCATCCCTAAACATAGATTGTTTACCATAATGAAAAAGTGACAACAATATAAACATTTTTAAATTTTAATAAATTATGGATATTCACGTGAAAAACTTAACCTAGTGAGCTTGGGAAATGACTGCACTTTAAATAACATCTAATGTTTTAACAATAAAAAGTGAAGTACAAAAATAATCAGGGCTATAAAATAAAAAGCTAAACATTCTATAAATGTCAAGCTCAGAACAAAGATAATTTTTACAGATTAATGAAAAATACCATATTTCAAAGTTTTCTGTAAGCTAATAGTCCACTTCAATATTTGTAGACAAAGCCTTTGTTTTGTAACCAAGAATGGGGACAAATTTTTTGAAAAGAGAAAATAGCGATAGTTACAATAAGAAAGAAAGAATTTGTTAATAGACAAGTTAAAAAATAAAGGTCCTTCAAAATTATTGATATAAGCTGAACTTTGTTTCAATATTTAAAGACACAAAGAGTCAGTCCTTGGGACTTCTCTTGCAGTCCAGTGGTTAAGACTTCACCTTCCAATGGCAGGGAGTAGCGGTTCAATCCCTGGTCAGGTAGCTAAAATCTCATATGCCTCCTGGCCAAGAAATCAAAATGTAACACAGAAGCAACATTGTAACAAATTCAGTAAAGACTTTTAAAATGACCCACATCAAAAAAATCTTTAAAAAAGAGTCAGTCTTAATATGAAAAATATATGTGTCTGTGTGAGTTGCTCAGTACTATAGCACAGTCTCCTCTGCCCATGGAATTTTCCAAGCAAGGATATTGGAATGAGTTGCCATTTCCTTCTCCAGGGAATCTTTCCAACCCAGGGATCGGACCCAGGGATCGAACCCAGGTCTCCTGTATTGCAGGCAGATGCTTTACCTACTGAGCTACTAGGAAAGCCTCCCCCCACCATCCCCACCAAATATATACTATGTTACTATTGTGGGCAAAGTAACAGTTTCAACAGCAGAGATAGTCAATAAGATTTAAAGTACTGTTTGAATTTCTACTTGATAAAAATAGTTCAATTTGCCCACAATCTGCTGGAATCTCCCTCATCCCAGGGGCTGAACTCTTGCCCTCCCTCTTCTATATGCTCCCTTAAGCACTGCTTACCCTCCTCTTTCACAGCATTTCATGAAATCTATAAGATATATTTTTCATGAAATGGAAAGATCCCTTTTATTTTCTTTTACCTTTGTTCAATATAAAAGGCACATTAAATCTATACATTCCTTTATTATAAATGGTTTTGATCATAAAAATCAACATGGTTATATTATTTTTCTGCCTGTTAGGCCTCCACCAGTATTTCTAGCCTGATATTTCCTCTATTTTCTGCTTTAGAAATCTATTATCACTCAACCTAAGTGGGTTACTAACCCAGTCATCTTCTAGACTTGCATTTAAGTGACCATTAGCACTTACTTTATGAAGTTTGAAGTGACCCTCTATTCCTTCTCATATAAAATATCTATAAGATAGTAGTGACAGTCAGATACCATTTCTAAGGAAAAGCTACTATATTTTCTGCAAGGTCATAATTGTACTAAAGAATCCAAGGGCAATGTTTTCAGACTGAGTTCTATTTTTTCCCTGAGACATATAAAAGAGGATTGATAAGCCTATAATTCAGAACCCACTTGCAGGCTTACAGGAAAATTATATATTTATAATGTTCCTGATGAAAGAACATAGGTCAAAGGCAAAAAGGAAACAAGGGTAAGAAAAGCACAAAGTATAAAAAAATTCTGAGTCTTTTCTGACTTAGAATGCATTTCTTGGAACGCTAAAGTGCTCTTTTAAAAAATATGGAGGGCTTGTCCCATAGGTAATCATATGTTGTAACTGAGCATCATGATAAGCGATAAGTACTCCATGGGCACTGAGAGGATTGGATTCAAAGAACTAAATAAATTGATGAGCTATACAAGCTAGATTTAAAAATGGTATCACCACAATGTCCATCTTACTGGTCTTAATATGAGTGTCTAACATTGAAGTTTTCCTGTAAAACTGTTGCTTTGGACACAGAGTTCTTTATGAATATCATTTCATGTTGCATACTTGCATGTTTGTACTTCCAAACTAATCATTGGAAGTACAGGGACCCGAGTTCACTTCAGCTCTTTGGAAAAGGAGAGTTCCCCCAAAGACTTTTATCATCTTTCTTCATTTCACCCATAACAACTTTAATATGAGAAAAAATAAGCCATCAAGTGTAAACATGATTTACTGTTGTCCATCCCCCTGACCTCAGTCCCCACCAACCCCATACATTTCCTCTTCTTCCTATTCTACCTACCTCCAAACTGAAGGGGGTTAACCTTTATCCTTGTCCAAACTAGTCTCTCCATCTTTACCCTCTGCTACATCCATTCCCAACCCTTTTAGGAATCTTAGCCCATCAAGTGTCCTCTCTTGCTCCTGGATTTATCCTGTTCTAAGTGAAGAGGAACTAAAAAGCCTCTTGATGAAAGTAAAAGAAGAGAGTGAAAAAGTTGGCTTAAAGCTCAACATTCAGAAAACGAAGATCATGGCATCCGGTCCCATCACTTCATGGGAAATAGATGGAGAAACAGTGGAAAAAGTGTCAGACTTTATTTTTGGGGGCTCCAAAATCACTGCAGATGGTGATTGCAGCCATGAAATTAAAAGATGCTTACTCCTTGGAAGGAAAGTTATGACCAAGCTAGATAGCTTATTCAAAAGCAGAGACATTACTTTGCCAACATAGGTCCATCTAATCAAGGCTATGGTTTTTCCAGTGGTCATGCATGGATGAGAGAGTTGGACTGTGAAGAAAGCTGAGCACTTAAGAATTGATGCTTTTGAACTGTGGTGTTGGAAAAGACTCTTGAGAGTCCCTAGGACTGCAAGGAGATCCAACCGGTCCATTCTAAAGGAGATCAGCCCTGGGATTTCTTTGNGGGAGGCCTGGCGTGCTGCAATTCATGGGGTCGCAAAGCACTGGACATGACTGAGTGAATGAACTGAACTGATCTCCTGTAGCATATTGGGCACCTACCAATTTTGGGAAGTTCCTCTTTTAGTATCCTACCATTTTGCCTTTTCATACTGTTCATAGGGTTTTCAAGGGAAGAATTCTGAAGTGGTTTGACATTCCCTTCTCCAGCGTACCACATTCTGTCAGACCTCTCCACCATGACCCATCCGTCTTGGGTGGCCCCACACGGCATGGCTTATTTTCATTGAGTTAGACAAGGCTGTGATCCATGTGATCAGACTGGCAAGTTTTCTGCGATTATGGTTTCAGTGTCTCTACCCTCTTGCAACACCTACAGTCTTACTTGGGTTTCTCTTTCCTTGGACGTGGGGTATCTCTTTATGGCTGCTCCAGCAAAGCACAACTGCTGCTCCTTACCTTGGACGAGGTCGCCCCTCCTGACCTTGAACATGGAATAGCTCCTCTCGGCCCTCCTGTGCCTGCCTGATAGACAGAGTGCCTGATGAACTATGGATGGAGGTTTGTGACATTGTACAGGAGACAGGGATCAAAATCATCCCTAAGGAAAAGAAATGCAAGAAAGCAAAATGGCTGTCTGAGGAGGCCTTACAAATAGCTGTGAAAAGCAGAGAAGCGAAAAGCAAAGGAGAAAAGGGAAGATATAAGCCTCTGAATGCAGAGTTCCGAAGAATAGGAAGGAGAGATTTCTGACTTTTGCCATTCTATAACGCTGCTCCTTCTCCTCCTTCCCTCAATAACATGAACATTACCTCCATATAAACCCAAGAAGACAAGTTGGAAAACAATTAGAACTTCAACATTTTATTTAAAAAATGAAGACTGTGCTATAGGTAACGCATGGTGGTGTGCGTGTTTATGTGCAAGTGTGTGTCATTTTATCTTCTCTCTCTTCATGCCACATTTCTAAGGCAAAGAAGTTGTTTCTGAGTTACACATGGCCTGAAATGTCTAAACCATTGAGAAAATTCTCATTTTCATTCCAATTTAGTTATTAAGAGATGGTGAATGATAACTTGAATGGCTTGAGGGGTTTGTAAGAAACCACTTATAAATTAAGCTAAAGGTCTTATCTACCTGTACAAACTTGTTTATCTTTCAGTAAAGATAGAGTGCAGATAAATAATAATTTACAAGCAAGTTATTAAATAAATTTGTTGCATCTGAAGTCTTCCTCCTCCTCATTTTTGAGGCCAAATATAAAGTCACTTCACTAAGGGGATATTTTTGAGGTTAAAATGCTATACCTGTCTAGTGAAAGTACAAAAACAACCTGGTATGTCTTACTAGAAATACATATAGAATCACAGAATTTTAGAGCGAGAGGGCATGTCCCTTTTTGTATGTGGCTAGCAGATGTTGAAGGACAAAAGTAGTGTTTATTTCAGAATAAATATAGAAATACTGACTTTAAAAATAATGTTCTTTTGCCACATTGAGCTTTTTGGATCAATTTTATGTATAGAAACATTTTTCCTCTTATTCCTAAAATCGCCCACATAAGCTAACAATTAAAATTTATTATTAGCTCCCTAATGCTTTTCCTCTTTATAATTCATCTATGGATCACTCCAATATTAATTTTGAATAATTCATTTGATTTACCCTTGTGTTACCCTCAATTGTTTTACCCTTGTGTTATTTCTGGATTTTATCCACTATAAAAACAGTTTTTTCCCCACAGTTAAATTTTTGTCCTCTGTTGAAATATTTCCCTTGAACATATTCCTGAAAGGAAGCTTGCCAGAATAAAAGAGATCTGGATGATACATATGAATGCACTTGGGAAACAGAAAGAGACTCACAGACTTAGAGAACAGAACTCATGTTTGCTCCAGGGGAAGAGATAGTTAAGGACTTTGGGAGGGTCATGTGCACACTGCTATATTTAAAGTGGATAACCAACAAAAAACCTGTTGTATACCACATGGAACTCTGCTCAGATATTATGAGCCTGTATGAGAGGGCATCTGGGGGAGAATGGATACATGTATATGTATGGCTGAGTTCCTTCACTGTTCACCTGAAACTATCACATTGTTAGTCGGCTCTACCCCAATACAAAATGTCTTTGGTGTTAAAAAATAATAATAAAATGTAATTTTAAAAAAGAAAGAGATCGGAATAGGCATATGTTTTGCCGAGGACTGCTCTGATGCCCAATTCTAGGAGGCACCATTCTCAGGAGATGCAGAAAAGGTGATCCTCTCTGGAGTCCTGCAACAGGACAGCCCTGCTGCTGTTTCATAGCTCCAGTGCCAGAAAGGCCGCTCCATTTATCAGCGCCTATTTCCCCATACCACTTTTAGTATTTTCTTTGCTTTTGCTACATTATTAGGTATAAAGAAACGGTTATTTTAACTTGTATTATTTACTTACTAAAATATGAATATTTTCCTGTCTTGCTCTTTATGTTTCTTTTCGTAACAAGCTATTAGTTATTATCCTTTAAAATGAATTAACCCATGAAGAATGTTTTGACTAGAACCTGGTATACAGTAAGTTCTGAATAAATGCTACTTATTCTCATGATTAGTACTGTTAAAATATTATTTTTGTTTCTGTTACTATGATCATCTTTGGACCTAAAATAGGGGCATTTAGCCCATGGATTTATTACCAAATGCCTGCTTTCTTTCTCTTCCTTCCCTCCTTCTTTCTTTCCTTCTTTTTTTTCTTTCTCTATTTTTAATAGACTATTTTTTAGAACAGTTTTAGGGTCACAACAAAACTGAACAGAAGGTAGAGATTCTTAAATATTCCTTGTCCTGACACATGCATAGCCTTTTCTATGATCAACATTCCCCATGAGACAAATGCATTTATTACAACTGACAAATATACACTGATACATCATTATCAGCCAAAGTCCATAGTTAACATTAGAGCTCACTCTGGGTGTTACACCTTCAATGAATTTAGACAAATGTACAGTGACATATATCTACCATTAGAGTATCATACAAAGTAGCTTTTTTGCCTTAAAAATCCTCTGTGTCCTGGTTATTTATCCCTCCCTCATCACAACCTCTACCAACCATTGATCTTTTTACTGTCTCCATGAAATGAAGTGAAAGTCGTTCAATCATGTCTGACTCTTTGCAACCCCATGGACTGACTATACAGTCAATGGCATTCTCCAGGCCAGAATACTGGAGTGGGTAGGGTAGCCTTTCTCTTCTCCAGAGGATCCTCTCAACCTAGGGATCAAACCCAGGTCTACCACATTGCAAGCAGATTCTTTACCAGCTAAGTTACAGGGGAAACACATAGTTCTGCCTTTTCCAGAAGGCGATATACTTGGAATCATACAGTATGCAGTTTTTTCCTATTAGCTTCCTCCACTTACTAATATGCATTTAAGTTTCCTCCAAGTCTTTTCATGGCTTGATAACTCATTTCCTTTTAGCACCAATAATATTTCATTGTCTGTATGTGTTAGTTGCTCAGTCATGTCCAGCTCTTTGAGATCTCGTGGACTGTAGCCTGCCAGACTTCTCTGTCCATGGAATTCTCTAGGCAAGAATACTGGAGTGGGTTGCCATTCCTTCTCTGGGGGACATATACCTTAGTTTACCTATCCATTCACTTACCGAAGGACATCTTGGTTGATTCCAAGTTCTGGCAATTGTGAATAACGCTGCTATAAATATCCTCATGCAGGTTTTTTCATGAACATAAGGTTTCAGTTCCTTTGGGTAGACACTGAGGAACACAACTGCTGGATCTAATCATAGGAGTATATTTTGTTTTGTAAGAAAATGCCAACTGTTTTCCAAATCACTGCACTATATTACTTAGCTGTCTGACCAGCAATGAATGAGGGTTCCTGTTTTCCACATTCTCCTCGGCATCAGCTGTGTCAGTGTTCCGGATTTTGGCCATTCTAATATGTGTAAAAAGTATGTGTGTATATAGTAGGATCACATTTTAATTTTCTTTTTCCTGATAGCATATGTGTGTGAACAGTAGGTGTTTTATGCTACCTTGTGTGTGAGCCACAAGTCTGTGGTGCAAGAGATTATGCAGAATATTTCTTTATTTT
>SJYV01048537.1:206184-224654 GCA_006410875.1 Neotragus pygmaeus | reverse complement strand
ATATATATATATATATATATATACACATACATATATACAGAGAGAGGATGGATATATGCATTTATATGTTTCTGTGTGTATATACATGTGGGCATGCATGCTCAGTTGCTTAGTCATGTCCAGTTCTTTGCAATCCCATGGACTGCAGCCCACCAGACTCTTCTGTCCATGGGATTCTCCGGGTAAGAATACTGAAGTAGGTTACCATTTACTCCTCCGGGGGATCTTCCTAACCCAAGGGTTGAAGAGGCGATTGGCAGGTGGATTCTTTACCACTAAGCCACCTGGGAAGTGCTAGTATACACACACACACACACATATATACTGTTAATTTTTTGACAACTTTCATAATTGATTCATCTTTTTCTTGAAGATCATACATTGCAGTTCCTTGATTCAGGAGTTTCTCTTTCCATGCGCATTGCAGATAGTCGACCCTCCTGTATTTCAACTATGTGGAGGAGTTAGTTAGAAATCTAAATATTGTATGGAAAGGAGGTTTCAATGCCAAGCCTCTCTGTATTTCTTCTTTGCCCCTATCCTAGTTTTGTTTCCATATTGTGAATGCAGCACTCTGGTATTTTCTTACTCTATTTCTCTATGAAATAAGTGTTTTCCAACTTTTAACAGTTCTTTGTATATTATCATTTGATATCCATCCCGTTCTGGATCCCTCCTCCAGATGCATTTCATTTGGCAAGTACTTTTAGAGGGCAGCATGGAAACAGTGCTCAAAACCTGGTCCAACCAGCACCAGCAGCCGAAACATAAATGGGACCCTCTCCTCCCATGATTTGGATTTTACATTGCTTTTAATAAACAAATTAATTTATACCATTAATTCCAACTCTTAAGCCTCTTCTATACCCCTAAGTTCTTTTCTAAACGAGCTATTGTGTAGACAGACTAGAGTGAAAGAGCTCTGGCTCTAGGGTCAGGCTGGCCTGGCCTCAAATCCCAGCCATATCACTTGTAACCCATTGAGTTATCACTTACTGAACTTGTCCTAACATCTCTGGTCTATTAAGCAATTCTTGTGAAAGTACTTGGCACAAAATGAACACTTAGCAAAAGTTCTTTCCCTCATTCTCCTCCTGAATTTCACGTTTATTCCTGTTAACATTATTGAATTTTATGTTGGGTTTAGCCCAGAAGTGCACATACTAGGAATAGTTCAGAATCTCCATCTAACTCTTTGTTCACAAGTTGTTCAGGTTAAATCAACAGTATTTGTTGTACATTCACTGCATGTAAAACAATGAACTAGCTGCTAAGAGTAATGGAAGAGGCGGAAGGTAGTTCATACATATAAATATTAATGAGGCATGATTCCTTTCCTAGAACAGTTTAGAAGTTACTGAAGGATAGCGCTATGAAAAGAACACACATGGTGTAAATAGAAGAGAGGTGTGTGCATAGTTGTATAGGAACATGCAGGAGGAAGTCATTATATAAATTTGAATAGAGTGGGTAGAGTGGAGGAAGTTGTTTTCAAACTGATCCTTGAATGATGAATAAGAAGGAGGGAGAAGTTTCTACATTGGAGGAAGCAGGAACACAGAAACAGAGGTTAAAAGATTAAAGGATTGATGATAAATTGGATATTATTTCATCATAAGTTGGGTGGAGGGAGGGGTATGGGGCCATCTTTAATTTGACGACCAGGCCTTAATTAACTTGTGTCACATTTCAAGAGATGAACTAAGACTGTTTGTCTTCGGGGTTAGAGAGTAATTTTCTTATGTTATTTAAAATGAACTTTTGGTTTCTGAGAATAAAAACACTTCTTTATAGTGTAAATGTTTCCTAGCCTCTCAGTGTAAACCTTATGTTTTTGATTTTCTGATATCTTCCTCCTCATAAATCTCTCAAAAAATTAGTTTAATTTAAAATCTTATTTTAAAAATTGTCCTTTAATTTACCAGTGGGGGCTCTTTTAAGCTGGGTCTTTATTTCCTTTGAAACAATTGCTTTATTTTTGATGTACTTCCTTACTTTATAGCACAAGATTTTCTAGGTGCTTATTTTCCCTTCCATGGTCCAGTCCCCAAACAAGCTATGTCTAGTGTGAGCTGGTACTCAGAAATAAAAGTCTAGATGTTTAAACATCTAGGGATGTTTATCTTTACTGGAATGTCCTTGCTTTTACGGCTTTTCAGCTGACCTACTAAGGGAAACAGATTATATATATATCGATATACACGTATCTAATCTATATGTGTTTATATGTATTTTTAATCTATGAATACATATATCATGTACATAGATACAATGATAATGATAATTTTAATCTAATACCACAGGGTTCTAAACCAACTTCCCTCATTCAGTGCATGTATCTTTCTTCTTCCACAGTGAGAAATCTAGCTTTCAAAAACAGAAAAGAAAGCCACAGCCCAACGTACTGAAGGAATATATATTTGAGAATTCTCAGCAATATATTCTGGAGAAGGCAATGGCACCCCACTCCAGTACTCTTGCCTGGAAAATCCCATGGACAGGGGAGCCTGGTAGGCTGCGGTCCATGGGGTCACGAAGAGTCGGACACGACTGAGTGACTTCCCTTTCACTTTTTACTTTCTTGCATTGGAGAAGGAAATGGCAACCCACTCCAGTGTTCTTGCCTGGAGAATCCCAAGGACGGGGGAGCCTGGTTGGCTGCCCTCTATGGGGTCACACAGGGTTGGACACGACTGAAGTGACTTAGCAACAGCAGCAATATATTCTAAATAATATATATTCTCAATAATATTCTAAAATATTAGCAAACTGGATTCAATAGCACAATGAAAAGATTATACACCAGGATCAAGTGGGATTTATCCCCGGGATGCAAGGATGTTTAACATACAAATCAACAAATTAATAGACTGAAATATAAAAATCATATGATCATGTCAGTATGGTGATAAAAGGTATTTGACAAAATGCAATATCTTTTCATAATAAAATGTTTAACAAATTGGGTATAGAAAGAACATATCTCAGCATGAGAAGGTCATATATGACAAGCCTATAGCTAATAATTTTCTCAATAGTGAAAAGCTGAACCTTTTTCCTATAAGATAAGTAATGAGACAAGGGTGCCCACTCTCACTGCTCTTAGTCTGCTCTTATTCTCGTAGTCCTAGACAGAACAAATCGGGCAAGAAAAAGATATAAAAGGCATTCAAATTGAAAGGAAAGAGCAAAATTATATTTGTTAACAAATTATACAATCTTAGTATAGAAATTTCTAATGAAAGTGAAGTCACTCAGTCGTGTCTGACTCCTTGTGAACCCATGGACTGTAACCTGGCAGGTTCCTCTGTCCATAGGATTTTCTAAAGACTCTATCAAAAAACTCACGCTAATCAAACAATTCAGTGAAATTGATGGATATAAAATCAATAAACAGAAATCAGTTGTGTTTCTATACATTAACACCAAAAACTCTAAAAAAGAAATAAAGAAAACTATCCACTCACAATAGTGTCAAAAACAATAACACTTAGGAATAAATTTTAGCAAGAAGGCAAAATATCTGTACACTGAAAAGTACAAGACTTTGATGAAAGGAATTGAAAATGATACAAATGGCATCATATCTATGAAACATGAATTCACCCTGGGTGGGAGGACATGAGGTCTCCAGGAAAAAAACTTTGGAGTGAGAAGGCAGCCAGGGGCAAATCTTGGCAATAGAATAGAATTAGTAGAGAAGTAGGAGATAAAGACGGAGAAGGCAATGGTACCCCATTCCAGTACTCTTGCCTGGAAAATCCCATGGATGGAAGAGCCTGGAAGGCTGCAGTCCATGGGGTCACTGAGGGTTGGACACGAATGAGTCACTTTTCACTTTCATGCATTGGAGAAGGAAATGACAACCCACTCCAGTGTTCTTGCCTGAAGAATCCCAGGGACGCGGGAGCCTGGTGACCTGCCATCTGTGGGGTTGCACAGAGTTGGACACGACTGAAGTGACTTAGCAGCAGCAGCAGCAGGAGGACTCTTGAAGACAATCCGAGAAGAACTGAAGTGTGACATATGAAATCAGCTAGAGGCAGAGGGAGAGGAAAGTGGGCAAAGGTAGGACTAGGATGGGAAAGAAGGAACCGTATCTGTCCTCAACCCCCAACACACCTTGTGTTGTCTCTTTTTTTGGTGCCTTCATAGCCAAGCCAATGCACAGACAGATCTGACAAAGTCCTTCTGTGTATGCTGAATTTCCTGCTCCTCCATTCTTGGGTAGAAAATGAGCATTTGGGGAACAAAACCAAAAAAAATCTCTAAAATTCTTCCCTCAAAATTCTTCCTAGGAAAAATAACTACCACCACAAATCTTTTTCCCAAGAAAGAAATTCCCATACTTAACCAGAACCAGATCCTTGGTCACTCAGCTACTGGATGCTTTAAGCTCTTGGAAAAGCCTGTTTAACTGCAAAATAAACATTTTTTTTTCCTTGCTAAAGAGTCAAAAGGACTATACTAGATAAAACTTTTCACACTATCCCCTTATCTGAAAATCACTTCCCAATGACAATGTCCACTCAGCTCCTTTTTGGGTATCAATAACCACTCCAGTATCCTTACCTGGAAAATCCCATGTAGTGAGGAGCCTGGTGGGTGCCAATCCATGGGGTCACAAAGAGTCAGGCACAACTGAGTGACTAACAGATTAAACACCATGGTGAAGTTTATTTACAATTAAGAACCCTGAAGCATTTATAATCTGCTTTGACCTTTCTTTCCTGTGGATAGCTCCTAGGATACCACACACACAAGGAATAGTTTCAAAAACATAGAAATCACAGTGACACTTTATTATTAGCAAATCAGCACCCAATGCATCAACATAGGGTCTCTTTGGTAAGCTATCCTGGAGTATGTAATTTTGACTTGATTCCAAAGAAGAGCTCTCCATTTCCCCCTTTTATATAAATTTTAGAACCAGCAATCCCAGGTGTGCCCAGAGGCTCAGAGAAGGAAAAATGGCTCTGTTGGTCCCTTTAAAAGTAGAAGATTGAAGGCCAAAGGTTGAAGTTAAAGGTTAGGGAAGAAAAAGAGAGGAAACAAAACCCACTTAGTTACCTTGAGGAGGCAGTCCTGCCTAGGTCTGCTCCTATGTGAACATAGGAAGTGCCAGGGAGGAGAGTGGGGCCAGAGTCTCTGCCTTTTAAATGAAACAGTCGACACTGTCACTGGATCAGGAAGATTCCCCTGGCATAGGAAATGGCTACCCACTCCAGTATTCTTGCCTGGAAAATTCCAAGGACAGAGGAGCCTGATGGGCTACAGTCCATGGAGTCTCAAAGAGTCAGACGCAACCTAGCGAGCACTGCAGCAGCAGCGAAACCTAGTCCAGTAAATATCCTGAGTTCAGGACAGTCTGGGTAAGATGAGCAACTCATCCTCCCTTGAGAGAAAGCCAAAAGGAGGCATGGGTGGAGCCAACCTGCCTTGGAATGAGGATCAGTAACAAGCCTCCTCCCTAACTGAAGCTATTAGATTTTATTATCAGCAAGTCTTTTTCCAGTTAGAAATTCAATGACAGACTGAAGAGATTTATGGGAAATCAGAGACTCAATCTATCCTCACAACTGCAAAGACTGGTTTAGTCTCATGTGGCATGGCTATGTATATCAAGATGAGACAACACCATCACTCATTAGATACATAACCAGTTTTAGGATCCTACCCTATAAAATGTCTCTGGTTTGTAAGCCAATCCAGTATTCTTGCCTGGGAAATCCCAAGGACAAAGAAAACTGGTGGGCTACAGTCCATGAACTCACAAGAGTGAGACATAACTTAGCAATAAAACATCTCTGNAATTGTCTTGAAGTGATCTCTAGTCTTCCCATCCTGTTCTTTTTCTCTATTTCTTTGCATTGATCGCTGAAGAAGGCTTTCTTATCTCTTCTTGCTATTCTTTGGAATTCTGCATTCAGATGCTTATATCTTTCCTTTTCTCCTTTGCTTTTTGCTTCTCTTCTTTTCACAGCTATTTGTAAGGCCTCCCCAAACACTATTTTGCTTTTTTGCATTTCTTTTCCATGGGGATGGTCTTGATCCCTGTCTCCTGTACAATGTCACAAACCTCATTCCATAGTTCATCAGGTACTTTATCTATCAGATCTAGGCCCTTAAGTCTATTTCTCACTTCCACTGTATAATCATAAGGGATTTGATTTAGGTCATACCTGAATGGTCTAGCAGTTTTCCCTACTTTCTTCAATTTAAGTCTGAATTTGGTAATAAGGAGCTCATGATCTGAGCTAGGGAATCATAAAATGAGAAAATGCCGTCCTTAGTGACTCAGTGGGCTTTCCAGGTGGCGCCAGTGGCAAAGAACCTGCCTGCCAATGCAAAAGACATAAGAGAAGTGGGTTTAATCCCTGGGTTGGGAAGATCCCCTGGAGGAGGACATGGCAACCCATTCTAGTATTTTTGGTTGAAGAATCCCCATGGACAGAAGAGCCTGGTGGGCTACAGTCCATAGGGTTACAGAGTCAGACACAACTGAAGGGACTTAGCAGGCCACAAACACAGTGACTCAACACCCTCATGCTATTTGGCAGTGATGCAAATTTGGAAGCCCAAAGGCTAAGTCTTGAATAGTCAAAGGCATACATCTTAGGCAGTATAATTATCTTAAAAACTTAGTAGATTAAAAAAAAAAAACTATTTGTTTTCAGATAGTGCTATGTGATAATAATCACACTCAGAGTTCTTACCTAGACATAATTAAAATCCAAACACAAATGTATTTGTCTCTTCACCTCCATACCTCCCTCTCTCATCTAAAACAACAGACGTTCCAAATAGGAAAAGGAGTACATCAAGGCTGTATATTATTTAACTTATATGCAGAGTACATCATGAGAAATGCTGGGCTAGAGGAAGCACAAGCTGGAATCAAGATTGCTGGGAGAAATATCAAGAACCTCAGATATGCAGATGACACCACCCTTATGGCAGAAAGTGAAGAGGAACTAGAAAGCCTCTTGATGAAGGTGAAAGAGGAGAGTGAAAAAGTTGGCTTAAAGCTCAACATTCAGAAAACTAAGATCATGGCATCCAGTCCCATCATTTCATGGCGGATAGATGGGAAAACAGGAAACAGTGTCAGACTTTATTTTTCTGGGCTCCAAAATCACTGCAGATGGTGATTGCAGCCATGAAATTAAAAGATTCTTACTCCTTGGAAGGAAAGTTATGACCAACCTAGATAGCATATTCAAAAGCAGAGACATTACTTTGCCAACAAAGGTCTGTCCAGTCAAGGCTATGGTTTTTCCTGTGGTCATGTATGGATGTGAGAGTTGGACTGTAAATAAAGTTGAGCACCGAAGAATTGATGCTTTTGAACTGTGGTGCTGGGGAAGACTCTTGAGAGTCCCTTGGATTGCAGGGAGATCCAACCAGTCCATCCTAAAGGAGATCTGTCCTGGGTGTTCATTGGAAGGACTCATGTTGAAGCTGAAACTCCAATACTTGGGGCCCTGATGCAAAGAGTTGACTCATTGGAAAAGACCCTGATGCTGGGAAAGATTTTGGGCAGGAGGAGAAGGGGATGACAGAAGATGAGATGGTTGTTTGGCATCACCAACTTGATGGGCATGGGTTTGAGTGGACTCCAGGAGTTAGTGATGGACAGGGAGGCCTGGCATACTGTGGGTTCATGGAGTCGCAGAGTCGGACACGACTGAATGTAAACTGAACTGAACGAAGGTTATCAGGTTTGGATTGATGCTTATTCCTTCCCTTTACTGTTTAGAGACCTCTTCAGGCCCCAGAAAATTAGAGGCACAGGCAATGGCGGAACATGAGTTTTTTAACCTGTCCTGAGAGCATGAGGAATCCTTCTGCTTCACTAGTGCTTTAGAAGAATAAGTACCCTTCTATGGGATTGGTGATCTCATTAAATGATGACCAATTACAGGGCAAGGCTGAAATTTTAAATTTTGTATCTTCAGCAACTTTGTCCTGAGCACATAGAAAATTCCTAGTAATGTTTGTAGAACAAATGCATATGAAATTCTTTAATTAGAGCAATCAGAATATATCTTTAGTTCAGTGACTTTCAAAGTATGATCCTTGGACTAGCAGCATCCCCATGATCTGGGGACATATGAGAAAAACAAATTCCGGGCCCTACTTCAGACCTACTGAATCTGAGGTAGGATCCCTAAATCTTTAATAAATCTTTCAGAGAGTTCTGTTGCACTCTAAAGTTTAAGAACCATTATACTAGTTCATTACCTTTTTTCTAAGAATGTCTGGGCTTGAAGCTTTTATCTGAAAAGAAGTTAAAACTGCTTTTTCCTCTTAAAGTAAAAGCCTATTGAATTTGATAAGCAAGGAATTTCCTTAGATATTTAAAAATATTTTTAATATGGGGAGCTGCATGTAAAGAGTCCATGAGTTTACGAACAATGTGTTTTGAACCCTGACTCTCTGTAACTTTTCCAGAGATATCCTGTCATTGTTTCATGTACAGGATTTCCATGAAGAGTTAATGAAGTTCAGAGAACAGGTCAATAGCAGGATACAGTCTCAGATTACTCAGGCAGAGATTCCACTGCCTCTCCCATTGCCACTCCCATCACATTTCATTGTATGCTGCTCTGGTGACTTCCTCATCCAGGGTCCCTATAACCTCACATCTTTCACTTATCATGAATTTGAAGTCCAAATCATTTTTACACCATCCGTTGAAAAGACTATTGCCATCTAGAAGGATTACTGTAGCTTTTTATTTTCAATTTTATTTAATAGATAATATTGAAGTTATCAGATTTTTTCTAATAAAGTTAAATTATCTAATAGTCTATGTATCTAGTAGGCTAAATTTAAGATTACCTAGTACAATTTTATCTGGGATACATGGCTTCAATTTACTCAGCACTGAATGTCATTCTGAGCTGACTTTATGACAGCTAATCAATATCTTTAATAGGATACTTTGTAATGCCATCATTTCTTCAAAGTAAATGTCCTAGAGTAATAGAGCAGTGTCTAACATGATTTACGCAAACATTTCAACTACAGTAGTTGAAAATGTGTAAATATGCTTTGCTTTTATTATTCTTAGGAGAAATTCATCCAGGATTATCCATTTCAGACAAAAATACTTAGATAGTTTTGAGCTTTTCCCTCTGAATCCCCATGTAAATTGACAGGAGTGACTGATGTCTTGTTTACCCAGCAATCCTTATAAATATTACAATCAGCATTGCCTGAAATAAGTAATAGGTGAAATTAAATACAGAACCTAAGCTTTCTTGATGGTACCTAGAAAGTTTCTCAGATTTTAATATGTGTATGTGCTGGTCACACAAAGATCATCTTAAAATGGAGATTCTAATTCAATAGGTCGGAGAAGGCGATGGCACCCCACTCCAGTACTCTTGCCTGGAAAATCCCATGGACAGGGGAGCCTGGTAGGCTGCGGTCCATGGGGTCACGAAGAGTCGGACACGACTGAGTGACTTCCCTTTCACTTTTCACTTTCTTGCATTGGAGAAGGAAATGGCAACCCACTCCAGTATTCTTGCCTGGAGAATCCCAGGGACGGGGGAGCCTGGTTGGCTGCCGTCTATAGGATCACACAGCGTCGGACACGACTGAAGTGACTTAGCAGCAGCAGCAGCAATTCAATAGGTCTGTAGTGGCATTAGAAGTTCTGCCTTTCTGACAAACTCATGTTGATGCTGCCAATTCACAAACCACACTTTTGTGTGGGCAGTCACCAGAAGGCACATACTGGGAAAGGAAGAAAACCAAATGCAAAATAATTTATAGGGAGCTATTCTGTCCTGCTCACATTCTTTATCAGAAGATAAGTAGTTATATAAAAACATTTATGTCCAGACAGGACACTACCATTGAATTACTCTTACAAACTTAGAATTTCTGTTCTTTGATGGTTTGCTGCAACAAATGCTAATCTTTATTTGGTTTTGGTTGCATGTGTACTTAGCAGTGTCTGACTCTATGGGAGTCCATGGTCTGTAGTCTGTTAGACTCCTCTGTCCATGGAATTTTCTGGGCAAGAATACTGGAGTGGGTTGCCATTTCCTACTCCAAGGGGTCTTCCTGACCCAGGGATCTACCCCCGTCTCTTGTGTCTCCTACATTGGCAAGCGGATGCTTTACCATTGTGCCATCCAGAAAGTCCAATTTATATTTATTTTTATTAACTATCCAACTTTTAAGAATTTTTGAAGTAGTGTATTTTGATGGAGACAATTTCTTACATTTCTGGCCAATGTAGAATGAAAGGGCACCTACTTTTCACTTCCATGCTAATATGAAAAAGAAGGTGAGTATAGGATGACCAGAGATGGAAGATTCATTTTCAAGCTTAGAAGAGTAAGTAGCATATAGATTTTTGGCTCTAGATTATTCACTGGCCCTGTAAGAACTGGAGGAGCAGTCACTCGTTCTCAAGTGCAAACTTTTTTTTTCATAAGCAAAACATGCTTTCTTCCCAGCAATCCACACTTTAATGATGATCACAAAGTGATGTTTTCACAGAACATTCTTTCCAGCACATGTCTTGGCTGGTTTGGCTTGGGCTTCCAGGTATTTCTCATTTCCTTGTCATTCCAGCAGAGGTCATTCTGTTTTTTTACCTTCACAGACTTCCCAACTTCCTCTGCCCTTCCCTTTGGGTTCCTTCTGATGATCCTGATTGAACAATGAACAGTCAACTTGGACACTCCTCTTTCTTGGTGATTACTGTTATTTTGCACTTCCTTTGTGGTTTAGCTAGTAAAGAATCTACCTGCAATGCAGGAGACCTGGGTTGGGAAGATGCCCTGAAGAAGAGAAAGGCTACCCACTCCAGTATCCTGGCCTGGTGAATTCCATGGAGTACATGGGGTTGCATAGAGTCAGACGTGACTGAGCGACTTATGGTCACTGTTATTTTTAACTTGGGAAAACCACCTGGTTGGACTCTGGTCTGTTAGCCAGGCAGAAACAGCTGCTCTTGGGGGTTGCCACAGCCATGACGCAGCCTGCTGGGAAATAGAGTTATGTGCAGGAGCTTGGCGTGGGGTCAGCTTGGACCCCAGACCTTGCTGATAGTTCATCTTCACTGTGGTTTGCTGGCAATATGAGCAGGCGCTGCACCAGCCCAAAGAGAATCCTGCTGTTGTACTGCTCTGTCTCTTCACACACACACACACACACACACACACACACACTCACTCACTCTCTTTGGAATAATAAAGAAAGTCTTGTGAGATTGGCTGCATGCCATGTTACCATAGGCTATACCATAGATACTTTGGATAAAGCTTGTAAAGGAACATATGGACCTCATGAAAGAAACACCTGCTTGTTCAAAGTGGAAAACAAATAAATAAAAGTTGCCCCACTGTTCACTGGAACCCCTAGAAGGAAAGCTGACTGTGATTAAGTGAAGAAGCACTCTGGAGGCTCTGTTCTGACGGTATCCTTTCTGCTGAGGCATTTCTATTCCCTTGGCTTTTAAACAGGTTTCATTAAGGATGTGCTCTGTGTTTAGATTTAGGAAACATATTTAAGAAGTTCTCATACTAGGCAGGTCCCAAGATTAAGTAGCTCCTCTCCTTCCAACAAGGATTGATTTTTAAACTCAAGATTTAGATTTGCACCAAACAACCAATAATGTTAAGATTTTCAATAGGATCCTTGCATCAGCTCCCAGACTGTGGGGCATTTTGAAAGAGAATTAGCAACTGAAAACAACTCATCATTGCTTACAAAAGTACAATTCTAATACCCAGAAATAATTTGGTAGACAGAAAATCTGGAATAACTTAAAACATATATTGGTGCACTTGAAAATGATCTAAAAATGTATCATGAAGACTAAGCTACTTTCAATTAAAATTAGAATCTAAGCTCACAAGAGGAAATACTAAGTCATTTTAATCTCATTTTCTAATGCAACAAATAAAGCCTATGGTTTGTCACTTTTATTCAGTAAGAGTAGAATATATATAAAAATTTCCTGCCATATGACTGATCAAGTAAGGATTATTAGAGGCTAATGAAATTCATTATGCATCTACCAAATTGGTTATCATACACACACACAAAGAAACACATATGTATACATATATATACACACATATATGAATATGAATATATAAATGTGGGTATTCAGTTCAGTTCAGTCACTCAGTCGTGTCCAACTCTTTGCAACCCCATGAACCACAGCACTCCAGGCCTCCCTATCTATCACCAACTCCTGGAGTTCACCCAAACTCATGTCCGTTGAGTCAGTGATGCCATCCAACCATTTCATCCTCTGTTGTCCCCTTCTCCTCCTGCCCTCAATCTTTCCCAGCATCAGGGTCTTTTCCAACGAGTCAGTTCTTCACACCAGGTGGCCAAAATATTGGAGTTTCAGCTTCAACAAGAGTCCTTCCAATGAACACCCAGGACTGATCTCCTTTAGGATGGACTGGTTGGATCTCCTTGCAGTCCAAGGGACTCTCAATAGTCTTCTCCAACATCACAGTTCAAAAGCATCTATTCTTCAGTGCTCTGCTTTCCTTATAGTCCAACTCTCACATCCATATATGACTACTAGAAAAACCATAGCCTTGACTAGACGGATATTTGTTGACAAAGTAATGTCTCTGCTTTTTAATATGCTGTCTAGGTTGGTCTTAACTTTCCTTCCAAGGTTTTCATGGCAGCAATCACCATCTGCAGTGATTTTGGAGCTGAAAAAAATAAAGTCAGCCACTGTTTCCACTGTTTCTCCATCTATTTGGCATGAAGTATTGGGACCAGATGCCATGATCTTCGTTTTCTGAATATTGAGCTTTAAGCCAACTTTTTGACTCCCCTCTTTCACTTTCATCAAGAGGCTCTTTAGTTCTTCTTCACTTTCTGCCATAAGGGTGGTGTCATCTGCATATCTGAGGTTACTTCTGCTGGAAATCTTGATTCCAGGTTGTGGTTCCTCTAGCCGAGCATTTCTCATTATGTACTCTGCATATAAGTTAAATAAACAGGGTGACAATATACAGCATATATATATACACACACACACACACACACACACACACACATATATATATAGTGCCGGAGAAGACTCCTGAAAGTCCCTTGTACAGTGAGGAGGTCAAACCAGTCAATCTTAAGGGAAATCAAACCCTGAATACTCATTGGAAGGATTGATGCTGAGGCTGAAGCTCCAGTATTTTGGTCATCTGATTCGAACAGCCGACTCATTGGAAAAGTTTCTGATACTGGGAAAGACTGAGGGCAGAAAGAGAAGAGGGCATCAGAGGATGAGATGGCTAAATGGCATCACCAGTGCAATGGACATGAACTTGGGCAAACTTTGTGAGATAGTTGGCGACAGGGAGACCTGGCGTGCTGCAGTCCTTGGAGTTGCAAAGGATCAGACACAGTTGGGTGACTGATCAACAACAATATGAATATATATACACAGTATAATCTAGTTTTTATAAATAAAATTATATATTTACAGAAACATAGTACTTGTCCATGCAGTAAAATATGTGAAATTATACAAAATAAACTATTTTTTTCTGAGGAATGGGATTCTTTTCTGTTAGTCGTTCAGTCATGCCCGACTCTTTGCGACCCCATAGACTGCAGCCCACCAGGCTCTTAGGTTCAAGGGATTTTCCAGGCAAGGATTCTGGAGTGGTTTGCCATTTCCTTCTCTAAGGAATGAGATTAAGGATGCTCTATTTTCTTTTTGTTGAACTGTACATTCTGATTTTTCTAGAGCTGGTATAACTTATGCAATAAAGCAACAGCAAAGAATGAGAGGAGGGAAATGGTGTACTAACCATATTTCAGGATAATTTAGGCCTACTCTTTCAGGTCACCTCAAGAGGTCCTGGAGTTCATGAAGATGAGCAAACACTCATGACTCTTTCCTGCCAGGACACACTCTTGGATCTGTTAGGGACTCTATTGAGAGCAAACTGCTGTTTGTGAGCCAAATCCAGCCAAAAGCCTGTTTTGCAAATGAAGTGAGACTGAAACACAGTTGCATTTATCTATTTATGGCTTTTGTGGTTTCTCTTATGCTACAACAGCAGAGCTGAGTAGTTGTCATACAGACTATGTGGTCTTACAAACTCTAAAATATTTACTATTTGGTCCTTTATGGAATGTTTTGGACCCCTGATCTAGAGCATGTCTTAGGGCAAAGAAATTCTAAACTGTTCTCATTGTATTCAATATGGAACCCGCTTACTCCAACTGGTCTGCAAACCTATGTTGTCAAAATCTGAGAGATATCATTAGGCTATTTAGCCTCAAAATTTTCCATATCATTTGTAATACCATTGTTCCAAATAAATTCAACTCATGTGTGTCTGAGTTAATTGAACATAATTCAACTAAATGTGCTTTTGGAAGATTTGTTTAATGTTCAAAAGAAGCACTCATACCATTCCCAGATCCTAGAAGCTGTGTTTCTGCTGGAGGAAGGGAACTTCAGAACTCCTAAAATGAGTTGAAATTAAAGCAGATGCTTTAACCTCTGAGCCACCAGGGAAGCCCAAACTCAAGATAGACAAGGTCAAGTATGCATGAGTATTTCTGCTGTTTCGAAAGATGATGGTTTGAGTAAGGATGAGGCCTGATAAAGATGGCTTGAAAATCTTTAAAATTTGAGTGTCACAAGTTTTTGTTCTCAACACCAAGATACACCCCTCCATCAAGTTTTTTTACCTGCATCTTATGTATTATAGCTCAGGCACAGACATCAACAAAATACTGTATGTCAAAGTATTCACTTAAAACATGCCTGTTCTCCTCAGGAAGTTTGGTTCAATTTCAGAGTAGACAATCAGAGGGAAGCAAGCTCAAATTTACTATTCACAAGTCCAAGCTCTAAGAATTTCCATCAAGTCTGACAAAATTCATTGCTCACCCACATGTGTTGAGGCTGTTAGATAAACAAAAGACCAGTTCAACATCTAAGCTGCTTCTAAATTGATATATTTCAGGCTCCACAGCTCAACATTTCTTTGTAGTATGTATAAACCACCCTGAAGGACAATGACCTCTTGTTCCTTCCTGCTCTATTTTGTTATGAATTTCTTTGCATAAGCATTTTCTTATCATATCAGAAGGTTTGTTCCAAGCCTGCTGAGAGGAAGATTTAGCATCTGAGTTTAGCCTTCTATAGTAATTATCTGTTAGCCAATGTATTAACCTCCACCTCAATAGCCTCTAACTGATACAAAAATAAGAAGATTGCAACAGAAAATCTAGGAAGACTTCCATGGAAATATTAAGGTAATATCCAGAGTTCTTATGGTTTAGAAACATGAAATTATTAAAAATAATTTTTTAAAATAACAGATTTGCATTAAGCTATGCAGTTGATGTGAATTATCTCCTATATTCTTCCCACTCTTTTATGAGGAAATTTTTATTATTGTCTGAAGAAGTTTAGATTCAGTAAGATTATTAACTTTCTCAAGACCTTAAGTTAGTAAAAGGTAGAGCAAGAACTCAAAGCCAGCTCCATGTGATCACATTATCGGGTTTTCCTGTCTCTCGCCTCCCCACCTTTGCACTTTTATGTGTTTCCCTTCTGGCTGACTACATATTTTCTTTCTGTTATACAAGACATGCCTTTAGAAAAAAAAAAATTAAAATGAAATAACCTGAGAATGAAGGTAACTGGTAGATTTAAGGTAAGTTAAGAGTATTTAGACAAAATTTTATGATTTCATGATATTGGAACAGAGTGTTAGCATGTAGGGAGAGGGAATGCCTCAGAAAAACTTGATCTTAAACATTTTTGAAACTTAAAAAGTAGTCATTTAAATAAGCAATTCTTTTCTTTTCAGATGGAGACTAGAGTTAATCTTTCTTTTGGAAAATTTACTAAAATGGACATTTAGAGTTTTTTCCATTCTTGCAACTATGGAATTATGCAATTCCATAAATGCATCATCGATGCCTATATGTTATGGTGCATTTGTGGTTGCTAGGTATATGTGCAACAAAGCACTTGATGATAAGAGCTTAGCTGATTCACACTTCATCTTCTCCTTGTGTTATACTAGAGAAAAAAGTGAATCTGGTGCTGTGCAACCTGAGTGGGATTATTTGTGTTTATTCCAGATGAAATAAATCATATTATAGGGTAAAATACTCTTTTATTATTGAGGCTGTTTTGTTGAGATTTTGGGGCCAGGTCGAGCCAATACATGTGAGAGGTGGAATTTCACCTTTACATATTTTCCATCATAATTTGCCCTGGGAAAGGGTTGATAATGAGTTGTGTCTGGCTTTGGGGGGAATGGCCTTCTTTATTCTCCCTTGGAGTCCAGGTGTTAACCTGCTCTAGAGGCTAAGGCAACACATTGCTTGCAGTGTTCATGATGGTGGATGAGTGTCTCTCTGTCTCTGGTAGTATGTGAGGAGCTGGTGAAGGAGCAAGGCTAGTAAAGAATTAGGATGTTGGTTTAGATTCTAGGAATAGCCGCATTTAATAGCAAATTTAAGGGGCTATCTATAAGATTTTGTTTTCAAGGCTTCAGTAAATTCAGTGGCCCTGTGAGCAATTGCAGAGGGACTACCTCTAAATGTGACGTGTTGTTCTCCCTTGAACTGGTGTGGATGCATGTTGGGCAGGTGTAATACGGGGAGTGGAAACCATCACCCTGTAGCCTGGATTAGCCAAGTAAAACTTTTGCAAGGGTCAACTATGGTTAATATGGCAAGATGAATAGAGGAGGAAGAACCAAAGAGATTTGGTCTGAAACGTGCATGAGATGGCACCATGGGGGTTCCTAGAAACAGTCTGGAGATACTTTGAGGAGGGGACATTCTCTAGCAATTGGGTGACTGGACTATGTTGAAAACAAAAAGGAAATAAAAGTTATCATAGACCATTGAGACCTGGGATTTATGTACTGTAAGGTGAAAATAAAAACACGTTCGGCAACAGCTTTTTTAAAAAAAAAATTGAGGTACAATTGATTTACAGTATTAGATTAGTTTCAGATGCATAGCATAGTGACTCGATATTTTTATAGATTATACCCCATTAAAAGTTATTACAAGATAATGGCTTCAATTCCCTGTGCTATACAATATATCCTTCTGGCTTATCTATTTTATACATAGTAGTCTGTACCTCTTACTCCCCTGGCTCTGATTTGCCTCTCCCCACTTCCCTCTCTTTAGCAATAGCCTGCTCTTTACCAAAGACTTCCGCTACTGTGGTGGCAAGCCCTGGGTAGCCTGTATCTGACTTCAGTCAGGCCCAGTGGCTGACTTGTTCACTCAGGGGTCAATGTGTTCAATGCTATATAAGGAGGCAAACTACTTAGTAGGATAATTGTTAACATACTTCCAAATGAAGACCAATCTATCTCCCACATCCATGTAGTGACCTCATGGGGGTTCCTACAAACAGCCTGGAGATACATTGGGGAGGAGACAATCACCACCAATCAGTCATCAACCATTGGACTATGTTAAAAATAAACCAATAGAAAGTGAAAAGTTATTTGGTAATCATAGACTGTTGAGAACTACTACCCTCCATGGGATATGAAAAAAAGGAAAAAAAGGACAGGGAACTCCTTCAAAGAAGCCAGTGTTCTTTGTGGTGTATACGTATATATAAATGTGACATATACATGTGTGTGTGTATGTGTGTATATACACATATATTCAACCATAAAAAAGAAATTCAGTCTCAACATTTGCAAAAACATAGATGGACCTTGAGGTCCATTTATTTCACTAAATGAAATAAATTAGACAAAGGCAAATACTATATAATCTCACCTATATGTGGGGTCTAAAAACAAAACAAATAAAAAAGAAAAAAACTCATAGAAAACAGATTGGTGATTACCAGAAGCGAGGAAGGGGGGTGGTGATGAAAATTGGTGAAGGAAGTCAATGAAGTTATAAACTCCCATTTATGAAATAAAGGTTATCAAGATATAATGCATAGCATGGTGACTATAGTTAATAATACTATATTCCACATTTGAAAGTTGCTAAAAATCTTAGATTTTATCACAAGAAAAAAAATTCTTGAAGTTATATGTGTTCAGTTCAGTCACTCAGTCGTGTCCGACTCTCTGCGACTCCATGAACTGCAGCACGCCAGGCCTCCCTGTTGATCCATCTTTCAGAGTTCACTCAGACTCACGTCCATCGAGTCAGCGATGCCATCCAGCCATCTCATCCTCTGTCGTCCCCTTCTCCTCCTGCCCCCAATCCCTCCCAGCATAAGAGTCTTTTCCAATGAGTCAACTCTTCGCAGGAGGTGGCCAAAGTATTGGAGTTTCAGCTTTAGCATCATTCCCTCCAAAGAAATCCCAGGGTTGATCTCCTTCAGAATGGACTGGTTGGATCTCCTTGCAGTCCAAGGGACTCTCAAGAGGCTTCTCCAACACCACAGTTCAAAAGCATCAATTCTTCGGTGCTCAGCCTTCTTCGCAGTCCACCTCTCACATCCA
>SJYV01048537.1:155086-204880 GCA_006410875.1 Neotragus pygmaeus | reverse complement strand
CTGGGTATTGTTTTTGCTTTGGCTCCATCTCTTCATTCTTTTTGGAGTTATTTCTCCACTGATCTCTAGTAGCATATTGGGCACCTAATGACCTGGGGAGTTTCTCTTTTGGTATCCTATCATTTTGCCTTTTCATACTGTTCATGGAGGGCCTAGAGTAGCTATCCCACATTGACAGTCAGGAATGGTGGCGGCAGGGAGATACCCCTCGTCCAAGGTAAGGAGCAGTGGCTGTGCTTTGCTGGAACAGCCGTAAAGAGATACCCCACACCCAACGTAAGAGAAACCCAAGTATGATGGTAAGTGTTGCAAGAGGGCATCAGAGGGCAGACACACTGAAACCATTCTCACAGAGGACTAGTCAATCTAATCAGACTAGGACCACAGCCTTGTCTAACTCAGTGAATCCAAGCCATGCCTGTGGAACAACCCAAGACAGGTGGGTCATGGTGGAGAGGGCTGACAGAACGTGGTCCACTGGAGAAGGGAATGGCAAGCCACTTCAGTATTCTTGCCTTGAGAACCCCATGAACAGTATGAAGTTATATGTGGATGGATGTTAAATATGTTACAGGGGAGAGCCAGTTCTGACTTCGTGTTGAAACTGTTTCTTTGATTTGCTTTCCATTGCTTTTGTTATTACAATGGCACATAATGGCCTGCCTCAGAGAATCCTGCCCCTATACCTGACTGTTAAACTAACTTGCCTTTGTTCAGAACCCTGTCCACCTGTAAATGGCAGGAAGGAAGAAATTAACATATACCCCTGCCTGAGACTTGCCATTCTAGGAGATATTTGTAAGATTAATGACTTTTTTATTTTGTTTCCTCACCTCCCCTCATCTCTGATCCATAAAAGAATCTGGAATCCAGACCCCATAAGATGGTTATGTTGAGACATTAGTCTGCCATCTGCTCAAATTGTATTACTTATTTCAATGCCTCATTTCTGATTCATTCGCCTGTCATGCAGCAAGCAGAAGGAGCTTGCACTCAGTAACAAATAGACTTATTGTGATGATCATTTTGCAGTATATACAAATACAGAAACATTACAATTGTATATCTGGAACTAATATAATGCTATATGTCAACTATACCACAATTTTAAGAAAAGAAACCAGTGTTCAAATGCAAACGTACCCCCTTCATTCCATGACTCTTCCCCCAGCCTCCTCTTCTACAGAGATTCATGTAAAACATACCTTACACTCAATGAGTTTGAGAATAAGGAATTTTTATTTCTGTGTCAGAAAACTATTACAGATTCCATATGAAATGTGTTGATATCTTTCATTAGTTTATTCAGTAAATATTTATGAAACCTCTCTTTTTACTAAGTACTACATTAGGGATCAGGAGATCACAGTATTTGCTTTCACATTGCTTAAGGGTTGTTTCTGAAAAGATTTAAGCCAACATGTATGAGTGACTATAACACAAAACAAGGCTATTTGGGATCACAATATAACAGAGATCATAGAAAGATGGTGGGAAAATGGATGGTACTGATTTTCTGAAGGAAACTGCTTTCCACTCAGACTGTGAATTTCTTTCTATGGTTTCTGAGCATGTAGAAGGAGTTAGGGAGAACAAATGTATTGCATTTATTCTGTAGATGTTTTTTTTTTTTTAACTGGAGCTAAACTTGAAACTTTTCCTATAGGTTTTCATATAAGAGAATTGAGAGAGTCAATTCCTAGGCAGGTTGATAAGAAGTCTGGGGGTCCCCAAGGAGAGAAGCGTCTGGAATTCTCAAGGAGGAGGAAAGGACAAACTTTTTTTGTCTACATTCCTTCAGTTCAGTTCAGTCGCTCAGTCGTGTCCGACTCTTTGTGACCCCATGAGTCACAGCACGTCAGGCCTCCCTGTCCATCACCATCTCCCGGAGTTCACTCAGACTCATGTCTATCGAGTCCGTGATGCCATCCAGCCATCTCATCCTCGGTCGTCCCCTTCTTCTGTCCCCAATCCCTCCCAGCATCAGAGTCTTTTCCAATGAGTCAACTCTTCGCATGAGGTGGCCAAAGTATTGGAGTTTCAGCTTTAGCATCATTCCTTCCAAAGAAATCTCAGGACTGATCTCCTTCAGAACGGACTGGTTGGATCTCCTTGGAGCCCAAGGGACTCTAGTCTTAGTCAGTTACACAATTCAGTTTAATCTCTGTACTAGGGATTATACAACAACAATGTATCCTGCTTGAGGACAGTTTCTCTTTCCTGAAAACATTCTGACTAATCCCGACATTTTAGCATGTATATTATGTAAGTGGGTCTGGTAGGATCTTTCTATTGTTAAATTCTAATCTTGTTTCCTAAAATGTAATTGTAGGAGTGGGTCTGGTAAAATTTTCACAAACTTGAGACATTCTTTTCATTCATTGTAATAACTAATTAAAAGGTATATAACCCCATTGCTAACATTATCGAGGGGGCACTCTCCATTCTCCATCCCCCTTCTGATGTTTGTGTCAGAAGCTTTCTCCATCTCTTTTATACTTTAATAAAACTTTATTACACAAAAGTTCTGAGCAATCAAGCCTTGTCTCTGGCCCCAGATTGAATTGTTCTCCTCTGGAGGCCAAGAATCCTAGGGTCTTTCATTGTTGAGCAACAAACTTTCAGACTCTGAAAATCAAGGAAGATGTTCTGTTCAAGTGTAGCTTTGTAAAATACAAAAAAAATGAAGCAAATAATTTTTCTGAGGCCCCTCTTTTTTTTTTTTTCCTGTTATGACATTAGAAAATGTTACAGAGCTACAATGCAAAGAACTTAAAGTATATGCCTCAGAGCAATTAAAAAGCTTGTTAGAATCTCTCTCAAATATGAGTTATTTTCAATATATTCACCAGTTGGTGCCCTATCCATCTAGCAGTCTTTTAGCTAAATACATGATGTACCTGGAATAAGAACAGCAAAGCTCTAATAAACTGTGAAGATTTGAAGAATGGACTTCACCCAGAATGTCTCCTACCACTCAATATGGACCTTGTCCACCAAGTAACATATATAGAACCTATATTTATCTCAGAAAAAAGATCTTTGGATCTCTTCTGGCAATTGCATAGTTGTTATTTGAACTTCAAAATTCTACTATGAATGCAACTGAAAAAAAAAAAGTTAGGTTTATGATAATGATTGATTGCTTCAGCTATTAAAAACAAACAGAAATACAAAACCATAACTCCAAACCTAAATCTTTAGTTTGGCCCCTGTGGAACATTTAACTCCACAGAAAGATGGATTTATCTTCTCCTTGAGTCTGCTAGTATGAATAGATTTCAAAATAGTCTACCCTCTCTACCCATGTAACTAGGAAAAAAAAAAAAAGCAAATCTGATTCACTGATGAGATTTTTTAGCTTGTGAATGCCTACAAAATACTAGTTTGTGGTAGTTGATTTAGAGAAATGCCCTCAGATAATAATTAGCCCCGTGGTCCTACCTGATTATCACATATGCTTCTGTTTCTGAGAAAAAGAACCAATATTTTAAATTCTTTCCTGTATTTCAGGCACTGTGATAGGTATTGAGCATATAATGGGTGGTAAACTCACTTCCTGTTCACCTAAAACTTAGAGTTACTATGAGCACCGTCCAATTTGCTATAATCAGAAGTGTGGCTTGAATTTCTCCCAAGATTAAAAAGAAGGTGAGCCAAAGTAGCCAAACTGGTAACTTTAAATGACCATGAATAGACCTGTTCTGGGATATAGCGGCAAAACAAAGTTACCACCACAATCACAGAGTCCACCAAATCCAGTTTATTAGCTACGCCCAGGTCCTTTTAAAAATGCTTCCTTTTCGACCTCAAGAAGCCATCTTTTTCTCTGGTCCCTAGCCTTTAAAGAAAGTGGGGGAGGGGACTTGCCTGTTTCGTTCTAGAGCTTATCTCCCTGCTTGAACAGATCTATCCTTCTGGCAGTTCCTTGGGTCAATGCACGGCCCCTTTTGGGTTGAGACCCTCAAACAATCTGTACTTCACTAGCCTGGCTCAATTTTTCAGTCTGATGCCCTCCAGGTCTTGCCCTTCTTAACTCAATTTGTTGTATAACCCTTAAGTGCTTGTTAAAAAAAAAAAACTATACACACACACACACACGCACACACACATTCCCTACCACTCTGATGAGCCTTCTTTGCCCCACAATAAATTAGGATACACAAGTATATATGTTTTCATGATATATTAGAAGTAAATAATGAAGCATGCAGTTCACGCAAAAATATTCCTACCAAGCACTGTATGTTCATTTTGTCTGGTAAGAATTTTTAAGTAAGGTTTTAGAGATGTGGGAAAGACTAAAAGGACAAATAGTTTCTGGCACAAAATCCAAGAATAGGAAATGGAATGGAAGTGATTTAAAACACATGATTTCATTTTCCATGAGCTTTGGAGATAAAAACTATTATGTCTCTTTATTTTAGGGAAAGAAAAATGACACATTTCACCAAACAAAAAAGGCAACAGGAAAACGTTTTTAAGAGATATAGATTAAAGAAGAAAGCAACTGAATGACAGTATTGTTTTTGGTTTTGCTTTTAAGAAAAAAGTAAAGCAGAAAGATAGCTGCAGGTTGTTGCAGAATTAGCTGATAAAATATGCCTTGGAAGAGAAATCTATGATTTAGGAAAATGCTTATAAGAATTTCTTTTTATAATCTGACCTGACCACACTCTTCAGAGCACAATTTATCTCTCCTGCAATCAGCAGTGGCTCCATCAAAGTCGGCTTTATATAAATATTAACTCATCTTCAAAGAAACATGCAAGTTTCAATTCAAATCTATTTGGCTTTTCTAGGCAGGCAGTGGATTATAACTATCTGCTTGGTTCCCTTCACTGCCTCCCTGTGACCTTCAGAACTGATAAGTAAAACCCTAGAAGTTCAGCCTTGACCAGTTTCTCTGTTTTGTCTGGTCTTCCTAGCCTTATAATGAGCCCAAAGCTAACAGCACTCTCTCAGCGTCTGTTCAGAATTGCTGCAGCTCTGGATCTAACCATAGAGTCTAAGAAAGAATTGAGATTCAAAAGTCCGTTCTATATGTTTGTGTCTCTTTTGTTGTCTCACATACAGGGTTATCGTTACCATCTTTCTAAATTCCATATATATGTGTCAGTATACTGTATTGGTGTTTTTGTTTCTGGCTTACTTCACTCTGTATAATAGGCTCCAGTTTCATCCATCTCATTAGAACTGATTCTAATTTATTCTTTTTAATGGCTGAGTAATGCTCCATTGTGTATATGTACCACAGCTTGCTTATCATTCATCTTGGGATGATTTGGGAGAATGGCATTGAAGCATGTATACTATCATATAAGAAACGAGGCGCTGGTCTATGTTCGATGCAGGATGCAGGATGCTTGGGGCTGGTGCATGGGGATGATCCAGAGAGAGGTTGTGGGGTGGGAGGTGGGAGGGAGATTCAGGATTGGGAGCTCGTGTACACCTGTGATGGATTCATGTCGATGTATGACAAAGCCAATAGAGTATTGTAAAGTAAAATAAAGTAAAAAAAAAAAAAAAGAATTGGGATTCATAAGTTACTTCCTTGTCCCTCCCATTTCATTAAGTGTTCCTGTTGACTAAAACAACAACCAAAAAAGCATAATCTAAAAGTTGAAAATCATGTTTATTTGGCACACTTTCTGAGGACTTAAACCCGGGAAACAGCCTTTCAGACAGCTCTGAGGGCTGCTCCAAAAAGGTAAAGGAGGAGCCAGCATATATAGGAGTTTTGGAAAAAAAGATAAAAAATTAAAAAACAGATTAATTACTGTTAGTTAAAGAAAAGCAGACGCCTCAAGTTAATTAATTTTGTACTTTTCTATGCATGGAAGATGCAAGAATCTGGGCTCACTGAGATCATTCCTTTGATTTGTACGTTAACTATCTAGGACCCATATCCTGCTTGACTCCATCCTGAATCCCTTCAGGGTGCCCAGTTGGGGGCAGTAAACTACTTCAGTAAACAACATACTTTGTTTACTGATATAGCAGGCAGCATTCATTTTCTATGGGGCTTCCCTGATGGCTCAGCAGGTAAAGAATCCCTCTGCAGTTCAGGAGACCTAGGAGAGGAGGGTTCAATTCCTGGGTGGTGAAGATCCCCTGGAGGGGGAAAGGACAACCCACTCCAGTACACTTGCCTGTAAAATTCCATGGATAGAGGAGGCTTGCGGCCTAAGTTCCACAGAGTCACAGAGTCAGACACACAGACACAAGCATTATTTGTCCACAGCCTTCAACTTCCCCCTTCCCCATATCATTTCACAGGCAGAATTTTACCCATGAGCTCCACCCTCTATGTGGGTACCTGCTTACCTGCTGACTGAACTTTCTTACATCCAGAGACAGATCCTGCCAGATCCACACCCACTACTGTGGAATCCTGCCTCTTCTCTAGTGTGAATTTCTCCCAAACCTGCTCTACAAGTTTCTTCCTATCATTTGTTTTGCTTCCCATTTCAGCCTGGGCTCCAGATTCCGCCTTCTCATACTGGCCTTCTATGCCACCAACAGAGCAACATAACTGTTCCTCCTAGAATTATTGAATCATCAGGCTGAGCTTTGCATTGTTTCAGTGTTGCTGCCAGGGCTTTCTGGGGTTAGCCACACTCATAAGTGTGGAATGACTCTTAGGGATGATGCAATGTAAATAAAGTCTAAGATCATACACTTCGCTTATACATTTTATACAAAGGAGTTGTTGTTCTTTATGCTTAGTAATATCCAA
Organism: Neotragus pygmaeus; assembly: GCA_006410875.1. Taxonomy (NCBI): domain Eukaryota; kingdom Metazoa; phylum Chordata; class Mammalia; order Artiodactyla; family Bovidae; genus Neotragus; species Neotragus pygmaeus. Next base: position 198,141 of record SJYV01048537.1, on the reverse strand, counting down.
CTCTTTGCCACCCCATGGGCTGCAGCATGCCAGCCTTCTCTGACCTTCACTCTCTCCTGAAGTTTGCTTAAACGCATCCCTTGAGTAGGTGATGCAATCCAACCATCTCATCCTCTGTCACCCCCTTCTCCTCCTGCCCTCAATCTTTTCCAGCTTCAAGATATTTTTCTAATGAGTTGGCTCTTCACATCATGCGGTCCAAGTATTGGAGCTTCAGCATCAGTCTTTCCAATGAATATTCAGGACTGATTTCCTTTAACATTGACTGGTTTGATCTCCTTACAGTCCAAGGAAGTCTCCAGAATTTTCTCCAACACTACAGCTCGTAAGCATCAATTCCTTGGCACTTAGCCTTCCTCACACAGCTCTCACATCCACACATGACTACTGGAAAAGCCATAGTTTTGACAATATGGACCCCTATTTGGCAAGTGATGTCTCTGCTTTTTAATATACAGTTTAGGTTTTTCATAGTTTTCCTTCCAAGGAACAAGCGTCTTTCAATTTCATAGCTGCAGTCACCATACACAGTGATTTTAAATCCAATACAAAGTAATACTCAAGGAAAATACATGTGTCACTAGATATATCTGATCCTATGTAACTCCCAAGACCAGCAGCTTCCCCTTTAGACTGTAGTACTGTGATTAAAATGCACAGACTATGTTATCTAATATTAAGGGTTGTAGAACAATGGAATTAATTGATATTTATTTCTTCTAGGCTGTGGAAATCTGACACATCAAATAAAATCCCCACACAAGTTGGGGAGAAAAGGTGCTGAGTAGTAAAGAACATGTTCCAAATATTTGGCTTCACACTGTCCGAACTACAGGACTCATCCGGGACTCAAGCTGGACTCTGAAAAATCCCAATGAATCCTTCAAACTATATAAGAGAAGAGAAAAGTAAACCAGAAACAAAGATTCAGAGGGTAGGATCCTTTGGGGAAGCAGAAGCCAGCATGATGCAGACTAATTGGAAAGAGGCTATGTGTTGGATCAAGAGATGCCAGTGATACTTGTCAGACTTTGTGTTAAAAACAGACTCCTATCGCCACAGAGAACCTGGGGGATATGCTTCTGGGTTACAAAGAGGAATAACAACTTATGAGACCAAGTTATCTCTGTGGAGTATCATCTCAAATGTGATATTGAACTCGAACTTCAACCTTCTGAACCTCACTTTTTTTTTGGTTGCTCCTTTCAGTTCTAAAGCAGATATAAGACAACGTGTGTTGCCAACACTGTGTGTCTATATTGAGAAAGAGATGTAAAACTGAGTGAACCTCTCCTCATTAACTATATCATAGCAACTTATATGTGGAGTACAACATGAGAAATGCTGGGCTGGATGAAGCACAAGCTGGAATCAAGATGGCTAGGAGAAATACCAATAACGTCAGATATGCTGTAGAGAAGGAAATGGCAATCCACTCCAGTGTTCTTGCCTGGAGAATCCCAGAGGTAGGGGAGCCTGGTGGGCTGCTGTCTATGGGGTCGCACAGAATCAGACAAAACTGAAGCAACTTTAGCAGCAGTAAATACGCTGATGACACCACCCTTATGGCAGAAAGTGAAGAGAAAGTAAAGAGCCTCTTGATGAAGGTGAAAGAGGAGAATGAAAAAGTTGGCTTAAAGCTCAACATTTAGAAAACTAAGATCATGGTATCTGGCCCCCATCAGTTCATCGGAAATAGATGGGGAAACAGTGGTAACAGTGTCAGACTTTATTTTTCTGGGCTCCAAAATCACTGCAGATGGTGAATGCATCCATGAAATTAAAAGAAGCTTACTCCTTGGAAGGAAAGTTATGACCAACCTAGACAGTGTATTAAAAAGCAGAGACATTAATTTGCCAACGAAGATCTGTCTCATAAAGACTATGGTTTTTCCAGTAGTCAAGTATGGCTATGAGAGTTGAACTATAAACAAAGCTGAGCGCTGGAGAATTGATGCTTTTAAACTGTTGTTGGAGAAGCCTCTTGAGAGTCCCTTGGACTGCAAGGAGATCCAACCAGTCCCTCCTAAAGGAGATCAGTCCTGGGTGTTCATTGGAAGGACTGATGTTGAGGCTGAAACACCAATACTTTGGCCACCTGAGACAAACAGCTGACTCTTTTGAAAAGACCCTGATGCTGGGAAAGATTGAAAGCTGGAGGAGAAGGGGACAACAGAGGATGAGATGGTTGGGTGGCATCACCAACTCAATGGACGTGAGCTTGGTGATGGACAGGGAGGCCTGGCGTGCTGAGGTCCATGGGGTTGGAAAGAGTCAGACACGACTGAGTGACTGAACTGAACTGAACATTGTAATAATATATACTGGTCAGTGTCTTTATTTCATAAACTCAATTTCACTGCAGCATCACGTTCGGTTTGATTTAGGGATGTAATATGTGTGATCTTGTTTAGGACTAGTCATATGAGTCCCATATGAACCATCCAAGTTTTGAGTTAATACTAATGCACTCAGATTGGTCTCCCACAAGCATAGAGTAGTTCCTGGATTCCCAACTGTCAATACTACCAAGACAATCCTAGTGCCTGTGTGCATGTGTGTTCAGTTGCTTCAGCTGTGTCTGACTGCTTGCAATGCTTTGAACTGTAGTCTTGCCAGTCTTCTCAATCTTAATACTGGAGTGGGTTGCCATGCCCTCCTCCAGGGGATCTTTCTGAACCAAGGATTGAACCCTTGTCTCCTGTGTCTCCTGCACTGTAGGTAGATTCTTTTCCACTGTGCCCTCAGGAATGCCCAGGTGACCTTAGGATCACAGTCTATTTTCTCTTCTGTTCTCTTCTTTGCCTTAGATTGCAACTGAACTCAGGTGCTCTGCTGAAAACTTGAGTCCACTCTTGAATCCCAGGCTTCATGCATCAGACTGTGACCCTTGAGTTATTCTGTTGTCAATTCCTCAACCCTCAAAACAGGGCACAGGATCTATGACCCAGACTCAGACTAACATCCTAAAAATTGTTGCCAGGAGACTTGTTCAGTTGCTCAGGCATGTCCAACTCTTTGTGACCCCATGGACTGCAGCACACCAGGCTTCCCTGTCCTTCATCATCTGCTAGAGATTGCTGAAACTCATGTCCTTTGAGTCCGTTGAGTCTGTTGGTTGTCTGCTTCTCCTCCTGCCTTCAATCTTTCCCAGCATCAGGGTCTTTTCTAATGAGTCAGCTCTCCACATCACATGGGCAAAGTATTAGAATTTCAATTTCAGCATCAGTCATTCCAGTGAATATTCAGGGTTGATTTTCTTTAGGATTGACAGGTTAGATCCTTGATGTCCAAAGGACTTTCAAAAATCTTCTCCAGATTGCTTTGGCTATTCGAGGTTTTTTGTATTTCCATACAAATCTTGAAATTATTTGTTCTAGTTCTGTGAAAAATACTGCTGGTAGCTTGATAGGGATTGCATTGAATCTGTAGGTTGCTTTGGGTAGTATACTCATTTTCACTATATTGATTCTTCCAACCCATGAACATGGTATATTTCTCCATCTATTAGTGTCCTCTTTGATTTCTTTCATCAGTGTTTTATAGTTTTCGATTTATAGGTCTTTAGTTTCTTTAGGTAGGTATATTCCTAAGTATTTTATTCTTTTTGTTTCAATGGTGAATGGAATTGTTTCCTTAATTTTATTTTAAAAAAATACATTTGAATCAGTTCTAATGAGATGGATGAAACTGGAGCCTATTATACAGAGTGAAGTAAGCCAGAAAGAAAAACACCAATACAGTCTACTGACACATATATATGGAATTTAGAAAGATAGTAATGAAGACCCTGTATGTGAGACAACAAAAGAGACACAGACATATAGAACGGACTTTTGGCCTCTGAGGTAGAGGGAGAGGGTGGGATGATTTGGGAGAATGGCATTGAAGCATGTATACTATCATGTAAGAAACGAGGTGCCGGTCTATGTTCGATGCAGGATGCTTGGGGCTGGTGCACGGGGATGATCCAGAGAGACGTTGTGGGATGGGAGGTGGGAGGGGGATTAAGGATTGGGAGCTCATGTACACCTGTGGTGGATTCATGTCAATGTATGGCAAAGCCAATAGAGTATTGTAAAGTAAAATAAAGTAAAAAAAAAAAAAATCTTCTCTAACACCACAGTTCAAAAGCATCAATTCTTTGGTGCTCAGCCTTCTTTTTGGTAGAACTCTCACATCCATACATGACCACTGGAAAAACCATAGATTTGACTATATGGACCTTTGTCAGCAAAATAATGTCTTTGCTTTAAAATATGCTGTCTAGATTTGTCATAGTTTTTCTTCCAAGGAATAAACATCTTTTAATTTCATGGCTGCAATCACCATCTGCAGTGATTTTGGAGCCCAAGAAAATAAAGTCTGTCACTGTTTCCATTGTTTCCCCATCTATTTGCCATGAAGTGACGGGATAGGATGCCATGATCTTTGCCTTTTGAATGTTAAATTTTAAACCAACTTTTTCGCTCTCCTCTTTCACCTTCATCAAGAGTCTCTTTAGCTCCACTTCACTTTCTGCCATAAGGATGGTATCATCAGCATATCTGAGGTTATTGATATTTCTCCCAGTAATCTTGATGCCAACCTGAGCTTCATTCAGTCCAGCATTTCTCATGATGTAATCTGCATATAAGTTCAACAAGCAGGGTGACAATATACAACCTTGACGTACTCCTTTCCCAATTTGGAACAAGCCCATTGTTCCATGTCTGGTTCTAACTGTTGCTTCTTGATTTGCATTCAGGTGTCTCAGGAGGCAGGGAAGATGATCTGGTATTCCTATCTCTTGAAGAATCTTCCATGTTTGTTGTGATTCAAACAATCTAAGGCTTTAGCATAGTTAATGAAGTAGAACTAAATGTTTTCCTGGAATTCTCTTTATTTTTCAGTGATCCAACAGATGCTGGCAACTTGATCCCTGGTTCCTCTCTTTTTCTAAATCCAGCTTGAACCTCTGGGAGTTCTTGGTTCTTGAATTCTGAGCATTACTTCACTAGCATGTGATATGAGTCCCATTGTGTGGTAGATTGAACATTCTTTGGCATTGCCCTTCTTTAGGATTGGAATGAAAGTTCATTGGAATGACTTTTTCCTGTCCTGTGGCTACTGCTGAGCTTGCTAAATATGCTGGTATATTGAGTGCAGCACTTTCACTGCATCATGTTTAAGGATTTGAAATAGTACAATAGGAATTCCATCACCTCCCCTAGCTTTGTTGGTAGTGATGCTTCCTAAGACCACTTAACTTCTCACTCCAAAATATCTGGCTCTAGGTGAGTGATCACACCATTGTAGTTATCTGGGTAATTAAAATATTTTTTGTATAGTTCTGTGTATACTTGCCACCTCTTTTTAGTATCTTCTGCTTTTGTTAGGTTCATGCAGCTTTTGTCTTTTATTGTGCCCATCTGTGCATAAAATATTCCCTTGGTATCTCTAATTTTCTTGAAATATATCTAGTCTTTCTCATTCTATTGTTTTTCTTCACTTAGGAAGGCTTTCTTATCTCTCCTAAATTTTCTTTGGAACTCTGCTTTCAGATGGGTATATCTTTCCTTTTCTCCTTTGCCTTTTGCTTCTTTTCTTTTCTCAGCTATTTGCAATGTCTCCTCAGATAATCTTTTTTTAGGGAAGGGTTTTGATCACCACCTCCTGTACAATGTTATAAACCTCCATCCATAGTTCTTCAGGCACTCTGTCTATCAGGTCTAATCCCTGAATCTATTTGTCACTTCCACTGTATACTCACAAGAGATTGGATTTAGGTCATACCTTAATGACCTAGTGATTTTCCCTCCTTTCTTCAATTCAAGTCTGAATTTGGCAATAAGGAGTTCATGATCTGAGCCACAGTCAGCTCCTGGTGTTATTTTTGCTGACTGTAAAGAGCTTCTCCATCTTTTGCTGCAAAGAATATAATCAATCTGATTTCAACATTGACCATCTGATGATGTTCACGTGTAGAGTCTTCTCTTGTGTTGTTGAAAGAATGTGTTTGCTATGACCAGTGAATTCTCTTGTCAAAACTCTGCTAGCCTTTGCCCTTCTTCATTTTGTACTCCAAGGTCAAACTTGCCTGTTACTCCAGGTATCACTTGACTTCCTACTTTTGCATTCCAGACACCTATGATGAAAAAGACTTATTTTATTGGTGTTAGTTCTAGAAGGTCTTGTAGCTCTTCATAGAACTGTTCAACTTCAGCTTCTTCAGCATTACTGGTTGTGAGGTAGACTTGGATTGCTGTGATATTGAATGCTTTGCCTTGGAAATGAACAGAGATCATGCTGTCACTTTTGAGACTGCATCCAAGTGTTGCATTTCAGACTTTTTTGTTGACTATGATGGCTATTCCATTTCTTCTAAGGGATATTTGCTCACAGGAGTAGATGTAATGGTTATCTGAATTAAATTCACCCTTTCCAGTCCACTTTAGTTCACCGATTCCTAAAATGTCAATGTTCACTTTTGCTGTCTCCTGTTTGAGCACTTCCAATTACTTTGATTCATGGACCGGGAGACTTATAGGGCTTTTCCCTCAACATAAATTTACTAACTACTAATTAACCCCAATAGCAAAGCCTTTAATAGTTAATTTCTCTCAGCCTCAGGAGAATGCTTCTGTTTCTCCCCTTCCCCTAGCCTGCAGTGAAGGTTCCCAAAATGTTTGCAGCCATGTTCACCATATGGACTACACACTCACGTTATATACACAAGTTGTGATCTCACCACTTCCTATTCTGCTAAAAACCCTTGTCAAACCTTGAATTATCTTCCTAGTTGTTGACGAAAGAAAAACATAAAACCTAAAAGTTGACAATTATGTTCTATTTGGTGACCTAACTGAGAACTATGGCCTGGGAAGGCAGCCTCTCAGATAGCTCTAAGGAACTCTTCCAAAGTGGTTAAGAGGAGCCAGGATATATGAGTTTTTGCTAGGGAAAAAAAATACAGTCAAACATCAAAAGATTATTGCTAATCACACAGGCACAAAAAACAGACATCCCATCCTATGTAGTGCTTTTCTACATATGGGGAGATGGAAGAATCTGGACTCATGGAAATTATTCCTTTGATATGCATGTGTGTTAGTTGCTCAGTTATGTCTGACTCTTTGCAATCCCATGGACTGTAGCCTTCTAGGCTCCTCCATCCATGGGATTTCCCAGGCAAGAACATTGGAGTGGGTTGCCATTTCCTTCTCCAGGGGATCTTCCTTACCAAGGGATTGAAACTTGAAGGCAAGTCCTTTACCATTTGAGCCACCATGTAAAATTTTAAGACCAGTATCCTCTTTTTCTCTCCAATTGAATTCCCCTTCAGGTATNGCAATCCCATGGACTGTAGCCTTCTAGGCTCCTCCATCCATGGGATTTCCCAGGCAAGAACATTGGAGTGGGTTGCCATTTCCTTCTCCAGGGGATCTTCCTTACCAAGGGATTGAAACTTGAAGGCAAGTCCTTTACCATTTGAGCCACCATGTAAAATTTTAAGACCAGTATCCTCTTTTTCTCTCCAATTGAATTCACCTTCAGGTATATGTCTGATGGTTGATGGCTTGATGGCAGGTGACATTCTTTGTCCACTTAGCGTAAAGCCACAAACCAAGCCCATGTCTATTTCTCCCTTAGCTTCTACACATTTCTCTTTGGTTCAGCTGTTGTTTAGTTGCTAAGTCATATGTGGCTCTTTTTTGACCCATGGACTGTAGCTCACCAAGCTCCTATGTGCATGGGATTTCCAGGCAAGAATACTTGAGTGGATTGCCATTTCCTTCTCTAGAGGATCTTCCCAACCCAGGGATCGAACCTGCATCTCTGGCATTGGCAGGTGGATTCTTTACCACTGAGCCATCAGGGAAGCCCATTGATTCAGCTGACAAGGATCTTATTTCAACACACTACAGTATCCCATTGAATTGCTTAGGGTTTGAATACTTCAAATAATTTCAGGTACTTAAAGCCTTGTGGGATAGCTTCACATCAGTAAGACATTCAGATACCACCATAGTCATGCATCCCCCAAATTCTAGCATCTCTCAAAACAGGTGAGTTTTCCTACACAAAGTCAAAGATTCAGATCAGATTCTATCACCCTAGCTTTTCAGGGAACACTGGCAGAAATTAAATTACTTTGTCTTGACCTAAAGCAGAGGCTGATGCTCAGCACTTTCCTTTTAGAGCCAGAGTTCACATTTAGAGATGNTCAGATCAGATTCTATCACCCTAGCTTTTCAGGGAACACTGGCAGAAATTAAATTACTTTGTCTTGACCTAAAGCAGAGGCTGATGCTCAGCACTTTCCTTTTAGAGCCAGAGTTCACATTTAGAGATGCTCCAATTTCCTTTTTACAGAAGTTGCTTCTTGTCGGCAATTCCGGTTTCCTGACGAAATGCGAGCTTTGCTGTGTTGCCGGTCGGGGTCAAGCTTCCACAGAGCCGCTGGTGGAGCACGTGTTGATTGCAAGAAGGCAACACCCAGGCTGTTTTTCACAGCCTGATTTTGTGATTCCATCAGATTGTTGTGAGGATTTCAATCATTAATGAGAAAAATGCTCAGGAAATATTCTAATAATTGTGCTATTTGTCTGTCTATGGGAATAACTTCTATAGCCCTGTATTAAATACAGCTTTGAATGGAAACATTGGGAATAAGCTTTTGGGAAAACTCACGTATCAGTTGATATACTTTTCTGTGCTTCAGCACATAAATGTGAATTTCTGGTTTAGTTGATTTTCCAATCTATTTGATTTGGATGGTAGAGAAAAGGCAACCATTTACTTTCAAGAAGAACAAATATTAATAGCTGCCTTGCTACACTTTTTCACATAAGTACAATTTTTTTACAAAAGGAAAATTTCAGAGTTTGATAAAATTATTAGATTGATCATGATGTATTTCAATTATAATGAATTAGGTTTCACTTTCACATAGTAAAAAATTTTTACTAAAGATGCTGTTTGAATTTGAATAAATCATCTTAAGTATAATAGGAAAACTGTTTTGTAAGCTCTGTATATTATGTTAGCCTTGGGGCATTAAGCTAAGAAAGGGAATTAGTTTGATTTAGATGGCTTAAGCCAAATCCAATTTTTAGATTTGTCTGTAAACACAGGATCATGGACTATTTTTTGAAGACTGCTATGTTTCTACGAAGATGATTATACCACGATGAAATGACATAAGATAACAAGACAGGGAAAAAGTAAATCTCACATATAAAATTGATCTAGGTATTTATTATAAGCTTGAAACTACACAATCCTCTTGCTAACTTTAAATCCTATTTCCAGTTTAATTTGTTAGTATATACCTAAAAGTGGGGCATGATATCACAGAAGAGTGAAGAGCTAGTAGCTCTGTTTTTTGCCTTTATTAACTAGAACAGGTGCTTAATCCTTTTGAATTACAGGATCACTGCTCAGAGAATGGACACATTACAGAGGATGATTTAGTGTACTATTTTATGATATGTTTTGAAAATTATTACTATTTATGATAATACCACCTAGAGCCTTTCACTAATACTCAAATGTAAAATAGTGATTTATTATCATAATAAAGGTGCAAGTTGCATGGATCATTGTTGTGTAGCAAAATGGATAACATTTCTCAGTATCTTTGTCCTTCAGACCTTGTCTTGAGTTAATCATGAATCTACTTCATTGGATATTTTAAATGAAAATATGGTTGGCCAAGAATCCAAATAATAAATCTCGAACAAAAGGGTACTAGAACAACACATAAAGCACTATTCTAAGCCTGGTACAGAGCTAGTAGAGTAGTGTTTTCCTTGAAGCTTTCTACAGGAAAGCCCCAAGACATTTTCATGATTCTGCCTACAAATGTGAACTTTTGTTTTAATAGCCTCTGGCATCAAATCCCAATAGTAGAGGAAAATCCAAAATATGTGTGATTCTATTGTATAGAAGTTAGATCTTGACAAAAAGTAGTTTCAGGTTCTTCCTGGCAGATATCTGCAGTGTGGGAGACCCCCAAAGGGATGTAGGTGGATGGCTTTTGTAAAACTTTTAATACTTCACCAATGGGACTCTTCTTTTAAGGACAGCTACATGGAAAAGGACGCTTTCATTATATTGAAAATCAGAGCAGTAAAGAAGGAAAAAAGAAGCATTTTCACTGGAAGATTCAAGAACTGCTCTAGTAGGTAAGGATGTTTTTGGAGAATTCAGGAGTTCAGGGGCTGAACTACAAGTGTTTGAATTATGGGAGAAAGTGAGGAGAGGTGATTCCTTACCTTTGCCCATCTCCTGACAATATTATCCAAATAAATAAAAGTTTACATTAATAAGATGGTCTACCATACTGATTTTGCACAAGGATGTTCTTGACCAATACAAAAAATACCTAGCCATGTGTAAGATTAGAGAAAAGAAGCTAATGTTTGTTGGGTTTTTTTATCTGTCAAGGTTGGACATTGTATACATAGGTAATCATATTTATTTCTCATGCTGAACTTATACAGAAAATATTATTAACTCCATTTACAGTTGAAAAACCATGGCTTAGGAAGATACATAATCAGTAAGAAGGAGGATCAGAATTTTTCTGACATGGAATTCCTGCTTTTTGTTGTTTTTTTGATATGCTTTGCCATTTCCTGAAGCAGCTGGAACAAACTACATTTAGTATTTGGCAGGGGCGGTGCAATGAATGGTCCAAGGGTCCTGGGAATGTAGCAGGTCCAGAGAAGGTGTGTCCAAGGATGGATGGTTAGATGGTTAGCTGGATGAAAGAGTATCTTGCTTCAACAAATACATTTTAAAAAATTGTTGTATATTCCCTTTTCTGTTAAAAAAAGAACAAGGACTTGGAGTGCTTATCTTCTTTTCAAAGATCAAGGGTGAACATCTACAGGGAAGGCAAGAGAAAGAAGCCATTTTCCACATCTAGGATTCAATGCACCATCCATCTCAAGCTGAGCAAGACCTTTGTGTTTTCTTGCAGTGACACTAATGTCTCATCACGTAGAAAGCTTCTTCCTCCACTTCTGTTTAGAGAGTAAGATCTGAAGAAAAACCCCTCATCATGCTGGGACAGGAATCCCCTGAATAGGATTATATAACTTCTTCATCATTAGGGTCACTTCTTCATCACTCAGGGTGACCATATTTACAGCTCCGGGGGACCAGTTATACTGTGGGCTATGTACATAAGGTGCCTCAAGTTGGGCAGTCTGCAACCTCCATAGCCAAAAATGGTGACTGGCAGTACTGAAGGGCTGAAACTTATTCCTGTATTTGAGGCCTGAGCCATGGTCTGACAGGGGACANGTTATGTTGTCCTTCTAACTAGAAAGAGCCTGGAAATGTAATAACTATGTGTCAAAGAGGAGGAGAAGTGGAATATTGGCAAACACTAGCAGCTCTGACGCTAAGGCCAAAGTAAAATAGAAATTCAGAAGGCTCCAAGACAAATATGTTCCATAACATAGAAATCTAATACAAGGGTACATTAAAAAGATCTTAATGGATCCAAACTCAACAAATTATTTGATTGGGAACTGAAAATTTTATTAATATGTAAGAAAGCATGTATTTCTTTTCTCAACAAGAAAAAATAGTGAAGCAATAACATAGGAACAAATTAATCTAGGGAAAAAATAACATAAAAATAAAACTTGGAATTTCAGGAGAGAAAAAAATAACTGTACAAAATGGTCATATTCTAAAAAATGAAGCAAATTATAACCTCCCTGATTTTGAGGAGTTGATGGGGTTAAAAAAAATAAAGAAAAACAAAACAAAAAAAAGAACAAAAAAGAAGTCTTGGGACTGCCCAGACAGTCCAGTGGTTAATAATCCACATTTCTTCTGCATGGGGCTCGAGTTCAATCCCTGGTCAGGGAACTAAGATCCTGCATGCAGAGAAGAATGGCCAAAAAAAGGTCTTGATTTTGATAATGAAATATGTCCTTTCTGTGTGTCACAAATTGAGAGATATAGGGATATACTTACTTTCTTTCTCAGTAAGTCCTGAATCTCACTACTTAACAGTGAATCATACTTACACAATAATGTATGGTAAACAAAATTATTTGCTTTAAAATGTTTCAACACTAAAGAAAAAATACAGAAGACTGGATTATAGTTACAGAATAAAAGCTAAAGATTTTTACATTGCACAATGTAAATGATTATTCTACATATGAATAAAGAAAATCATATGACAAAGTTCCAGGTATTCAGAATGATAAATATCCTGACACTGGGACAGAGAGAAATGACTACAGTTAAGCAAAAAAAGAACAACAGGGTCGACAGTGCTCATCCTAAGCACTGTCATTCCCAGTTGTTCTTACTCTACGATGAACGCTATTATGTCTAGGAAGGTTTCCCAATGACATTTCCCTTCAGTGTTTTGTTTATCAATAATTATCTGCTATTACCTGAATTTAGAAAATCCAGGACTATTGTGAGAAGTTGGCAATTTCCCACCAATTACAGCTTTGTGTGAAAATGGAGCTAGTGACTGGAAGATAGTAATAGCATTGGATTAGAACTACCTTTGTAAAAGCCTCACTCTGTAGGGCTCCTTCTGTCGTTCAGATAATGTAGCCTAGTTATTTGAGGTCTGAGGCTTATCAAAAGAGACGGAATTAATCACACTGGGATGTGCGATATGGCTTGGAGAATGGACATTACTCCACTAAAATGAAAAAGGCAAAATAATTTTCTGTGGGTTTTTGAATCCTAAGGTTACCCTCCTGTTCCCCCTACCGTCCATCTCCAGCTTAAAGCTCAGAGCAATCACCAGATTTTAAAGTGAGGGGGGGAGGTAGGGGGAGCCGTCTGCACCTGGAAACCATTTTCTTGATTTGTGCTGGCTGGAGTCCTGGAGATACAACAGCAAGAATGCCTCTCTGGGATTTCTTTGAAATCTGGGCAGGATGATTTGTCTGAAGGGAGGGATTGGGGGATGAAGGGTGGGGAAAAATTCATTCCTGGTTGCCACATTGTTGTTCTGCCATGGAGGAGCTTGGCCTGACTTGGGTTTGAGTCAAAAGGAAGAAATCAGCCAGGCAGTCTCAAGTATGCAGGAATTTGTTGTCCTGAACTTGCCAGTTTTTCAAACATAACTGTGTTTTGTATCCGCCGTAGGGGGTTGCCAGCATGAAGGATCACACAGTTTCATGTTGAAGATCTTTCCAATAGCTGTGCAAATTACAATGTGTTTTCATCTGCTTTAGCGCATTCAGAGGATGTCAAATAATTATCCCTTTGTTTACATTACCTGGAAATGCACAGTAATAAATGTATTTGTGAAGTTTCCTTTGTGGTGTCACTAACACATATTTGAAAAAAAATTTTTTTTCTGTTTCTGCAGTCTAGTGAGCTCCAAAACATGAAATGTACTTTGCCCAAGAAGGAGGGCAAAAAAATGCAACAGGATGAAGTGATATTCTTAGTTGACATGAACATGTCTGTACAATTTTACACAGTATTCATCATCAAGGAATTTGCACCTTTGTGTTCCTATCCTCATGTGTTACAAAGCTATACAATTACTTTTTTAATAAGAACTTTTTCTGGAGTGCCTACTATGTGCTAGGGGCTTCCCAAGGAGCACTAGTGGTAAAGAACACGCCTGCCAATGCAGGAGACACAAGAGACGTGGGATCGATCCCTGGGTCGGGAAAATCCCCTGGAGGAGGGCATGGCAATCCACTCCAGTATTCTTTCCTTGAGAATCTCATGGATGGAGGAATCTAGGGGATGACAGCCCATAGGGTCACAAAGAGGAGTACTCTGCTGAAATGACTGAGCACACACGCATGCACTATGTGATAGAAACTTGATACACATTTCTAACCCTCACAATAAGACTGCTCATGACAAGTACTAACATCTGTAATTTAACAAGGAGAAGACACGCTAGGAGAAGGCAACTGATTCTTTGAAGATATGTAGCTAGTAGGGTTTCCCAGATAGCTCAGCAGTAAAGAATTCGCCTGCAATGCAGGAGAATGCATGAGATGTGGGTTTTAAACCTGGGTCAGGAAGATCCCCTGGAGGAGCAAATGGCAATCTACTACATATTCTTGCCTGAAAAGTCCCATGGACAGAGGAGCCTGGCGGGCTGTAGTCCAAAGCGTCACAAAGAGTCAGACACGACTGAGCACATCATGTAGCCAGTAAGTGGCTACTCCCAGATTTGCACTCAGGCATGAAGCTCAGGCTCTTTAGAGAAGCCTTTTTGTAATACATCATTTTACAAATATCTTAATTACAACAAGTTTTGACCTAAACACCATTTGTTTTGTTTTCTTACCAAAGAGACCACCTGGCCTGCTATTTAGGACCAGAAGACTTGGGTTTGAGTTTGACTCCACCACTATGACTTGCTGACCTTAAGCAAGACCCTTAATTGACCAAGACATCAAATTTCTCCATCTGCAAGATGGATATGATTAAACTTGCATATGCTATAATGCCACTATTTGAATTAAAATTTAGTAAGAATTCAACGACTCTACAAGTGAAGTCGTACTTCTATAAACTTAGAAAAATTATGCCCAGAGAAATATAAAGAATAAGTATAAATCAAGTCTTTTTAATCATCTTTCCCAATATTTTCCAGCATGTACTACAGACCTCTACGCACTTTATCTACTTTTTTTCTCTTAAAATTTCATAGATATTTGCTAATTAGCCAAAACCCCAATTCCCTTTTTGCTGACACATCACCAGCAGTTCTATTAATTAATTCCTTCTTTCTTTTTTCTCTCTTGTATTCTTTCATTCACCCTGTCATTGCTTAATTTAGGATATATATTGAGANATTTCATAGATATTTGCTAATTAGCCAAAACCCCAATTCCCTTTTTGCTGACACATCACCAGCAGTTCTATTAATTAATTCCTTCTTTCTTTTTTCTCTCTTGTATTCTTTCATTCACCCTGTCATTGCTTAATTTAGGATATATATTGAGAACCCACTATGGGCTAACCCTAAGTGCCAGTATCTGGAAATACAGGTACAAATGACCCAGTTTTGATCCTCAAGAAGTTCACCTTCTAGAGGGAAGAGAAGAAAGCGATGGTTTATATCCAGGATCATATAACTGTTGATGGGCTCTGAACAGTGAGCTGTGTCAGTACTAAACATTGACTAGTGGGCTTTGAAGAGCTTGTATCTAAAATGTGATTTGATGGATGAGTGGAAGTAAATCAGGCAAATAAGGTGAAGGAGAGGCAGAGGGCATCACAAAAGGAGAGAACAGTATGTGCAAAGGTGCAGCACCATTAAAATGCAGGATGCTCTCCATTACCTGCAAATCATTCAGGCCGTCACAAGTACAGGGCACAGAAGCAAGTGACAGGAAGTCTGAGAAGCTCACGCTCCAGGGAACTCAAATGATCACACAAGATCAGACAAGAATTCAGATGTTGGCGTGTGCATGCTCAGTCACTTCAGTCATTTTCGACTCTTATAACACTATGGACTCTAGCCCACCAGGCTCCTCTCTCCAAGGGATTCTCCAAACAAAATACTGGAGGGGGTTGCCATTTCCTCCCCCAGGGGATTTTCCAAACCCAAGGACTGAATGTGTGTCTTGCATGTCTCTTGCTTTGTAGGCAGATTCTTTACCCACTGAGCAACCTTCGAAGCCCTCAGGTGGTGGTAAAAGTCCACAGATGACACTTCTGTGCTCAAAAGTAAATATGCTGTGAAGAGGACAGGAGAGTGACCATAAATTAGGAAAATATACAAGTGGTTGGTTTTTCTGAGAATTCTAATCAGGGGCCACCCTAATTTGATGACTTGAATTACAGCACATCCATTGACTGTACCATCAGCTGGAGAGCAATGAAATGTCAACACCCTTCCAAAATGAGACCTGTGGAATTTAGCAAAAAGGAAATTAATGGTAGAAAATACTGGATGTAGTGGGTTTCATACATATTGACTTAAAGTGTGAGAGTTAAATTTTTTCTACTGAATGGAAAATATAGTAGATTTTGCTAGGTGAGAGGAAGGAGCTTTGATAGAAGTTGATTCAATTTTTATGAGATAAGCACTTCTAAGTTGAATGATGCTACCATGCTTTACCTACTAAGTACTACAGAAGATGAGCAAAGGAGAGTAGTGACAAGAAATTACCTTTCTCAAAATACTTATATTCTAGTGTGCCTGCCTAGCTGGAATGTGATTTTTCAAAGCTTGGATGCATAGAACTTCCTGCAGAAGGTATGTGAAGTCTTGCTTTACTCAGAGTGAACGTCACTAAAATAAAATCTGTTTTGTACATGTATTTCAGTTTAAAGGACTCATTCTTCTGGATGAATTTAATTTCATGCAGCCATGAAATTAAAAGATGCTTGCTCCTTGAAAGGAAAGCTATGACAAACTGAAACAGCATATTAAAAAGCAGAGACATCACTTTGCCAACAAAGGGTCTATATAGTCAAAGCTATGGTTTTTCCAGCAGTCATGTATGGATGTGAGAACTGGGCCATAAAGAAGGCTGACCACCAAAGAATTGATGCTATTAAATTATGGTGCTGGAAAAGACTCTTGAGAGTCCCTTGGACAGCAAGGAGATCAAACAAGTCAAACCTAAAGGAAATCAACCATGAATATACATTGGAAGGACAGATGCTTAAGCTGAAGCTCCAGTACTTTGGCCACCTGAAGGGAAGAGTCAATTCATTGGAAAAGACTCTGATACTAGGAAAAAATTGAAGGTAGGAGGAGAAGGGGATGACACAGGATGAGATGGTTTGATGGCATCACCTAATCAATGGACATGAATTTGAGCAAACTCCAGGAGATGGTGAGGGACAGGGCAGCCTGACATGCTGCAGTTTATGAGTCACAAGAGTCAGATACAACTTAGTGACTGAACAACAACAACTTCTGAAACACTCTCTATGGAGCAAGATCCCCATTCTAAATATAAGCTTGCACACGGGAGAAGGCAATGGCAACCCACTCCAGTATTCTTGCCTGGAAAATCCCATGGACAGAGGAGCCTGCTAGGCTGCAGTCCATGGGATTGCTAAGAATTGGATACGACTGAGTGACTTCACTTCCACTTTTCACTTTAATGCCTTGGAGAAGGAAATGGCAATCCACTCCAGTGTTCTTGCCTGGAGAATCTCAGAGACAGGGGAGCCTGGTGGGCTGCCGCCTATGGGGTCGCACAGAGTCGGACACGACTGAAGCGACTTGGTGGTGGCAGCTCACTTAGAATTCAGATGTACGTGTAAGTCAGTAGTTATTCTCTAATTTATAAAGATTAATATTAAGACAGGAATCTCAGAATAACAGAACAATAACATTCCAGATAAAGACTTAAAACTATATATGAAATTTTATTTTTTTACCGTGGATATATTGAACATCTTTCTTTCAGCATTATTTTGCAATTCTAGTGTGGCTAAGAAGGCCATATGCCAAACCAACAATTCCATTGTAAGTGGTGATTTAAATGTTATATACAAATGAGGGAGATGATTCCATTTCAGCTAAATGGAATGTAATGGTGCATATTGCTGTTCCACTGCCCTAATAAAGCAAATCAAGCTTGGCAAATCATCCCAGAAATAATAGAATTTAAAGATAAAATTCTACATTTTTCAAAAGAAAATAATCTAAATCTATCCAAAGTGATACTTTTCATAAAGCAAAATCATGCAGAAAACAAAATGATGACACGTGGTATCTGTGAAATCATAAATTTACAAATACAGTTGCCTAGGAGAGAAGCAATAACTGGAAAAACTTTTAAGAACTCTCTTCATTCAGGATTCAAAGACAGATACTCTATAAAGTCCTGCTTATCCACGTTTCTGGGTATCAGAGACTTTATGTCTTGCATCAGATTTTTTTCTTAAATTGAGGCATAATTGGTTTACAATATTGTGCTAATTTCTGCTGTATAGCTGAGGGATTCAGTTATACATAGGTACATATTCTTTTTTATACTCTTTTCTGTTATGGTTTATCATAGGATATTGAATATAGTTCCCTGTGCTATACAGTAGGACCTCGTCATTTATCCAGTAAATATATAATAGTTTGCATCTACTAACACCAAACTCTCTCTCCATCTCTACCCCACCTCCTTCCCCCTTGGCAACCACAAGTTTGCTCTCTCTGTCTGTGAGTCTGTTTCTCTAAAACCACACTCTAACTGGCATTTTTCTATAGGTTTAAAAATTTCCCAGTTTGGTGTTGCTAACTTCCTATATGCAGTGATTATATTGCAATCATAATCAAACCTTCCTTTTCCTCAGTCCCCCATTATGAAGCTTATATCTTTCTTGCTTATAACTTACTATGCAGAGATGTAAAGTGTATCTCCATGTGTCAACAGCAGCATCATAAATATTATGGGACACTAATGAAAGAGACGGCCAATTCCCCATTGCACTGGCTTAGAGAAGGATGCCCCAAAGAGGAATTCATCAGTGCCTAACAGCTGATTTGTAGTACTTAACATATAAAATATAAACTATGTCAGACATATAGCTGCAGTTTCTCCTAACCCACTGATAAACTGATATGGATAACAAAAAAAGAACCAGTATATTAACATCAGATTATGCCCACCCTGTTCCCTGACTCCTCAAGGTGCAAAGACAATCTCTGACACCAGAAAGCCATATCTGCAGGTTGAGTAATGTCCCCCACCATCTGGCCCCTGGAAGGTATACTGTCAGTAAACTTTTAACAAGTGCTCGGTGGTAGAGATGGCTCCAAAGTAGTTAAAATAACGCTAGCCATGGCCATTTCCCCGGAACACCCATTTGTCATTCTAACAACAGACTCCTCACTCAGGAAACCATGATCAGTTAGATAATGCTGAGTCCTGTGCATCAACAGATACATGATTTGAGCTACGGTGGTTCCCTTTGGACCCTTTATTGAATATTTATTCCATATTCAGTCCCTATCTCATACACATCACAGCCAAAACAGTCTTTCACGGCCTGGCATTTCATGGAACGAGAGTCTCTTTGGGAACCTAAAGAAAAGACTCAGCGGGGAATTTTAGCCCCAGGCTGCTTTATAAAATAAATACTTCAACAAAACCATTTGCATAATGAAACTGTATCATCCATAAGAGATTTAGGAAATTGTATCAAATGAAGCTAAACTACAGTTTAAGGAGATGTTTTAGAGGGTGGATAAGTGAATCTTCTTAATCCACATAGTTTTATGTTCTGTTTTGTTTCTTTCGGGGGGAAATCTCTTCACTCATTTTTAGAATGGAAAATGCTCATTGGAAAACAACAGCTGTTTGCTTTTGTGTATGTACCAATTTTCAAGATTTATCTGAGGCAGCTTTTAAAATTCCTAGTATCTTTATACTTGAACCTTTGTAGTTCATATATTTGGTAAATAGGTCAATAGACGATTAGTGTCTCAGTGATGTCTGTTAGTACAAAACACAAGAAGCATCCAGGAATCACCCTGAACTTTTCCCCTTAAAACTGATTGCTTTTATTTGAAGCATAGATTCATGTTGTCACATACTCAATGATGCCCTGCCAGGAAAAGACAGCTCTGTGCTCAGAAACTCTACTATACATTAGCTTGCATTTGTGCTACGTTCCAGAATCTTTGAGATATTGTTCCATTTGTTTCTTTTTGGAGACTAACAAATAGAATGTTTTGGCAGAATTCAAGAAATGCAGTCAGAAATTTGCATTCTGAATTTTCTGCAAACCATAATGTAATGTCCTCTGGGCTCTCTGGATCATATTCTTAGTTTTTTTTTAACATGGTCTTTTGATAAACAGGAAATTTCTTGTGGGGTTGGAAAACCCAGATTAAAATCAAAGAATAATAGAGCTTTAAATCTTAATGAATAACATAATGAAGGCTCTTATGTCCAATAAACATTTTAATTAATTGCCTTTATTCTTGTTTCCTAAGAAGCTCTGGTATTTCCAGATTCCTAAGTGGTTTTGGACCATGCTTTCCCAACANAAAGAATAATAGAGCTTTAAATCTTAATGAATAACATAATGAAGGCTCTTATGTCCAATAAACATTTTAATTAATTGCCTTTATTCTTGTTTCCTAAGAAGCTCTGGTATTTCCAGATTCCTAAGTGGTTTTGGACCATGCTTTCCCAACAGCATAGCTATCATCATCAGACATTTATTGAGTACTATTGCATGCAAGGCACCATAATTACTTGAGTTTTGAAACTAATCAAGGACCATTTTATGGAACTGAATAACCATATCTAATTTGTATGTATAGCCCCTCTTCCTTTTCCTAAGATGACCTACCTGCTTTTGACTGCTGGAAAGACTTAGCCTTTAATTCTGGCTTTCTCTCTAAGAGATGATGAAGGGAAATAGACCTAAAAAAATCACAGATTCCATATTATTAACTGCATGTTGGTATTATAGCCATCAATTTCAGTGTGCTATGCCTGGAAAGAATTTGGGGCTAGTGTCAGATATGAAGAAGAGGAAGAAATACAACTTTTCCTGATCTTTTTCAATAGTCTTAGGACTATAATTCATTCAAAGATATTCCTAATATTACTCTGAGCTCCCTATACACATACTAGAGGTGGACTTTAGATCTGGAACTATTTCATGGTTGTACAGTCAGTACAGTTTGGGCTATGCTGTTATAAAAATGTAAACAAAGAAGCTCAGTGAGCTTATATAACAAAAGTTTTATTTCTTGCCCAGGGGAATCCTAATACGGGTCAGTGTCTTCCCAAGGAAACCACCCTCCATGAAGTGACTCAGCTGTCCAGGCTATCTTGATCTGTGAAACTGTCATATCAACATGCAATTGAAAACACAGTTATAGTTAATAACTTATTTATCTATCAAAACTCCCCCAAAGTTTGAGATAACTCATTGTGCAATAAAAGGGGAAAATATTAGAGCTGGATAAAGAGAAAATAGAACTTCTACCACACATTTTAAAGTTTCATAAGTAATGATATTGAATTGACAGTGTCTTTATTTTTTAAATACTTATAGGAACTCATTAGGGAGCAGAGCAATGTAGTAGAAAGGAGAGTAGATTTTTGAATCCCAGCTCACCTCTGTAGAAGAGAAATAAGAAGATCCTCCCACCAGTTCACAAATGCTTTGATCCAGAACTGACAATGCTCTTACAACTGTTTGGTCAGATATAGCCCCCACATGCCCTAACTGAAAATGTCCATGAAATATAGGGCAGTACATGGGTATGTGTTGAACAGTGAACACTGCATGGTCACCAAAAGCATAGGCTACTGGTATGGGATGACGCTGAAAGGTGGCCATCAACATTAATTTCACTTTAAAGATGGAGAACAATGAAGATAGAGAGGTAAGTGACTTCCCTAAAGTGGCAAAGTGGATAAGTCAGGGATTTTGTTGCCGTTGTTGAGTTGCTTAGTCTTGTTTGACTCTTTTGCGACCCCATGGACTCTAGCCCACCAGGCCCTTCTGTCCAAGGAATTTTCTGGGAAAGAGTACTGGAGTGGGTTGCCATTTCCTTCTCCAGGGGATCTTCCTGACCCAGGGACTGAATACAAGTCTCTGCATCTCCTACATCTCAGGCNCGAAGAGTTGACTCATTGGAAAAGACACTGATTCTGGGAGGGATTGGGGGCAGGAAGAGAAGGGGATGACCGAAGATGATTTGGCTGGATGGCATCACTGACTCGATGGACGTGCATTTGAGTGAACTCCGGGAGTTGGTGATAGACAGGGAGGCCTGCGATTCATGAGGTCGCAAAGAGTCGAACAGGACTGAACGACTGAACTGAACTGAACTGAAGGGAACAATAATGCCTTACTGGTCTAAGAAAGAAAAGATAAAGCAATTATAGTCCAATTTAAAAAAAAAAAATTCTGCTTTCAAATTGGAACTTCTTCATATCCTATATACCTCCTGTATATGCAACATGCTTTGAAATAGCCTATATCAAATATAAATGTTTAATTTTGCTTAACACAGCATTTTCAATTTTTTTGTTGTTATTTATGGGAAACTAATACCTGTGAAATTCAGTTTTTGTTTCAGATACTAATATCGTAAATAGTAAAATAGTTCTAACAGTTTAAGCTCTTTCAATAATTTATACAGACATTCAGGATAAGATAGGTAAATTAATCATTGAAGTTTACATAGATTCTCATGTTTAAATTTTATTTACATGTATTTAATTATTGGAAAGTTATATTAATTAAGTTTACTGTGATTATTGGTACCAGTCTAGGAAACTTTCTGATTGGGTAGCTGATTCGTTCACAAAATGTAATATTTGCTCATTGACTTATAGAAATGTCCACGTGGGGCAGAGAATGGTCTTCATTTTCCCTTTATTCCAGTAATCATCAGTCTGATGGTGAAAGAGGTACTCACTGAGATGTGTGAGTGGTGGTGTGTCTTTATAAGTAACTCATTTGTTCTCTTGGTCTCTCTTTTGGTGGGGGGCCTTTTTTTCCTTGTGACTCCCATTTTCTAAGTATATTCTCCATTTATTTGATCTAATTTTAAGATTACTTTCCTTTTTTATTTCTAAACTCTTGATACTGAGCTCTTTTAATATAGTTTCTGATCTTTATTTGCATTTTCTCTTAATATAGTTTTTCTATAGTCCCATAACCTTTGGGCTTATATTACATACCTATACCAACTGTCAACCCTAATATTCTCTTAGTAAATCATCAATTATATGTANTGACTTAGTGCTCACAGTCCTAACCATGAGTGTGTCTCATCTACACAGGGTCACTGTCCATTCTCTTTGGCTTTTAGCAAATCATTTTTCTTCATTTTCCTATTTGCAGCTGGGAGTAAGAATATCTATCCATAGAACCGTACTGACAACTAATAAAGATATAGGTTGTACAAATAGTATTTTTACCATTCACAAATTGCCACTAGATGTCAAGGACATTGCATTTTTTAGCTACTATAATCCCCATATATCCCAATAATATTGAGGAGGAAGATGATGGTGGTGATGGTGGTGATGATGATAATAACAATGAGAATAGTATCTGATATGTACTGAAGACTAACTCTATACTAAGCACCTAATAAAAACTGTTCCCTTAAATCCTCATGATAATACTATGCTCAATATTATACTCCACTTAGTAGGAAAAGAAAATGATGTTCAGAGGTTTTAAATAATTTTACCCTGGCCAACCAAGTGACAGAGCTGGGATTCAAAATCCTACCCTCATTTCTAGATCTCTCCCTATCAAATGAGTTATTAAAAGAAGTATTTCAAGAAATGAAAACACTATGTCAACCTCAATATAATTACTTATTAAACTTAAAAAAAAGTCTATATGTAACCCCTGTTTTCTCTTTATCACTCTAACATCTTCCCCTCTTAATACAAAATGTATTTTCCCCATCTCTGGTCTTTTTGATAAATAAATGACAAGAGTAGAAGTTTCACAAAGATTGTGACTGGATTTTTGACTTAGTTGACATGTCACATATTTGCAGGAGTTTAATAAATATAATCAGAATTAAATTTAAATTCAGAGTGGAAATAATAGTATTATGCCATTACACATAGGTACAGCTGTAAGTTTCTGTTTCTCCTTTTTCTGAGTTTGTTTTTCTCATCATTATGTCATTCCATACCAAATCTAATTAGTATACACATATCTCTGTGCTCAGTTGCTTCAGTTGGTCAGATCCTTTGAAACCCAGGGACTGTAGCCTGCCAGGCTCCTTTGTCCATGGGATTCTCCAGGCAAGAATACTGGACTGGGTGGGTTGCCATACCCTCTTCCAGGAGATCTTCCAAACCCAGGAATCAAACCTGCATTTCCTGTGACTCCTGCACTGGCAGGCAGGTTCTTTATCATTAGCACCATGTGAGAAGCCCGTGCGTATCTGTTTTATTGAGAAGTCTGGCTGTCTACTAACCTNTCTTCCAGGAGATCTTCCAAACCCAGGAATCAAACCTGCATTTCCTGTGACTCCTGCACTGGCAGGCAGGTTCTTTATCATTAGCACCATGTGAGAAGCCCGTGCGTATCTGTTTTATTGAGAAGTCTGGCTGTC
This sequence comes from Neotragus pygmaeus, assembly GCA_006410875.1. Classification (NCBI taxonomy): domain Eukaryota; kingdom Metazoa; phylum Chordata; class Mammalia; order Artiodactyla; family Bovidae; genus Neotragus; species Neotragus pygmaeus. Next base: position 174,113 of record SJYV01048537.1, on the reverse strand, counting down.
TACTAACCTCATATTTATTTCTATTAAATATATGCTCTTTAAGGGCTTTCTTTTATCATTTTCTACTTCCCTGGATCTAGAAAAATAATAGTTTTCTTTTTTTAATAGGTGATGATCCTGCTTACCACCAAGTTACAACTGACTCTATAGTTCAGATAGCAAAAACAGAAAGAGTCACAGAAAGCATGCTTTACAGACCATTCCAGTGATTTACAACAATGTCTGTGAGGGTTGCAGAGAAGGCAATGGCAACCCACTCTAGCACTCTTGCCTGGAAAATCCTATGGACGGAGGAGCCTGGTGGGCTGCAGGCCACGGGGTCTTGAAGAGTCGGACATGACTGGGTGACTTCACTTTCACTTTTCACTTTCATGCATTGGAGAAGGAAATGGCAACCCACTCCAGTGTTCTTGCCTGGAGAATCCCAGGGATGGGGGAGCCTGGTGGGCTGTGGTCTATAGGGTCACCCAGAGTCAGACATGACTGAAACAACTTAGCAGCTGCAGCACCTGTGAGGGTTGGCTTTTATTTTATTTTTATTTTGAGACATTAAGTAGATTATGAGCTAGATGGAGTCTTCCTTTATTGTGAGATCTATGGTCTAAAATCGCAAGATGAAAAAAAAAAAAAATTAAACAAATACCACAACCAAGAACTCACTTAATTCCTCAAGTTCAGGGACTATATCTCATTTTTGCCAAATCCCTGCTCTATCTAAGGAGACTGTGTGCTCAAAAAATGTCTGCTAAATATTTGTTGAATCCTCCAAGTGCAAAAATAAAAGAGCCAACAGTTTCATACAATAAAGCAAACATTCACGCACTCTCTCTCTCCATGAGATAGCTTTCTCTTTAATGTTTTCTCACTATCAGGCCAGGCCCCAGGGATATACCCTCATCCAAGCATGAGTCCCAACATTGTAACTATTTTGTTCAACTTCCTTCAATTTCACAGTTTTGGTCCCAAGTCCTTCCTACTCTGCTCCTGTATCTATTCAGTAAACAAAAACAATCTTTCTTTTCCTCCTATTGTGGGGGATCATGTTCTATCTGCTCCCTCCTCCCTATGTTGAGTACATTTCTCCTCCTCTTCTTCTGGCCCCAGGTGTGCCTTGCCTTTGGAAATGGAAAACACTGTTTTCAAGCTCATATCTGTATCTTCTCCCTTTCAGCTTAGACACATCTTTTTCAAGTCTTCATTTCTGCTTTCTCACAAACGTGATAAACTGCGTAGAAAATTGAGACTTCTGCAGGAAAAGTGCAATGGACATAGAGTAAAGACAATGAGGAAAGACAGATGTGAAAACCATTATTCTTAAAAATTCAGATTCTAAAATGACCATGAACGCATGCTGGTGAAAGTAAAGGTGTGTTTTCTTTCCAATATTCATCTAATTCCATCCTGGCTGCAAACCAGTCTATGTAAGTCAGTTGCTTGCTTTTAACTCTGTCTCCTCTCAGTTTGGGCTTCCCTGGTGGCTCAGTGGTAAATAATTCACCTGCCAGTGCAGGAGATGTAAGTTTAATCCTGAGTCGAGAAGATCTCCCGGAAAAACAAATGGCAACCCATTCCAAGATTCTCTGGAGAAGGACAAGGCAACCCACGCTAGGGAAGAATCTTGCCTGGAGAATCTTATGGACAGAGGAGCCTGGCAGGTTACAGTCCATGGGTTTGCAAAGGGCTGGACACATCTGACTGACTATCACTCATTCCAGTATTCTTGCCTAGTGGACAGAGGAGCCTGGTCGGCTACAGTCCATGGAGTTGCAAAAGAGTTGGACACGACTTAGCGACTAAATAACAACAGCGCCTCAGTTTATGCCTACAGAGGTTCTACATCATTGGAATCCTTTATAATAGGCCTCACATTCTTGGTATTTGGCATTTATTTATGCAAAAAAACTTTGCATTACAGTGTGATAAAAATACAGGTGCTATTCACTAACTCTCTGTATTCAATAAACCACAATGAAAATTTTCCTTTTACTTACTACATGCAGAACTTTATGTAGCAACATACAGCAATAGAAGAGTCTATGGTTCTGATTTTATTACTCTTGAAACAAAATAATTTATTTTTATCTTTCTCTTCTTAATTAAATCATAGTTTATCTAGGGTTTTTGTTTTTTTTCCCCTCTTCCCTTTTCCNTATAATTCAGACCTCTTAATTAGCATTCAACACTTACTACCCATTTATTGGGATTTCAGTTGACAATTTAAAAGTTAAAAGAATAGCAGTAACTATCCTATTTTTTTTTTAAAGCAAACATTTTGTTTCTCTCTGCAGCTCTGGGAAACAAAGGTTTTGCAATCTAAAGCCACAGAAGACTTCTTCAGAAATAGTGTTCATTCACCTCTGTTCACACTTCAGTTGCCACACAGCTTGCACCAAACATTGCAATCATCAGCAGGTTGGATACAGTTAGTAAATTAGTAGTATTTGTCTTTGTAACAAATTCTTCTTTGGTGGTGGTTTTGAATTAGGGTAATATTCTTAAGGTAAGAGGGCTTGGACTTCAAAAATCATTGTTAAATAAATGAACGCAAGATAACTCATCACTGCCATGTAATTATTGATAAGAAAATTAGATTGTTTAAACTATTAAAAAAAAAAATTCTATAGTCCCCAAAGGTGACAAAGCCATACTTCAGAAGAACAAGTTGTATGGTTCATGGGCTATTGGGAGTACCCTCTGGTTATTTCAGAAAATTTAATTGGCTGTAGTCAAGGAGTCATCCAACCACTGTTGGTAAAGAAGCAGAGGGAAAGATGGGTATTTGCAAGCTTGTGCACTCTTTTTTCTTGGTGTCTGTGTGTATTATAAATTTGCCATTGAATTGGAAGCAAAATGGAGCTTTTGTGAACAATCACTTTTATAAACAGGGATATGGATGTTAGTCAGGCTGCTTCACAGTTTTGGATATAAAATGATGGCTAGCAATGGACCTTACATATATTGTCTCTAATCTTGGTCCCACTGAATCTAGATCTCTGCTTTTAAGGGAAATATTTGTCCATAATATGTCTATTAGTTTACACTGGGAAAGATTATTGGTTAGCAGTACTGTTATGTCTTTCTAGCCTTTCTTTTTTCTCCCCTGATTCTTACGATCATTACGCTGTCCTGATGTGTGTATGTGTATACACAAGAAACACAGGCAGATAGAGACACTGACCGATGCAGAGGCACGCATCAGCAGACACACCTAGATACGGACATGCCCAGACAGACACACACACACAAGCAGGTTTTATTTGATTTAGCTGGAATTCAGTAGATTAATGTCTGCAAGGTAGATTAAATTGTCAGTACAAACTGGATCATTCATGGTATACTTGGGAAAATTCACATGAAGATCATGTGGGCCAAGGCAAAGGGACAATAGTAAGGAGGCTTGTACCTCCTCTATAACAAGATGAGAGAATTTAAGTGTAGCAGCAATTGTAACTTATAAAAATGAAACCAACAAAGAGTGCTGAGTTACCAAATTAGCTTTTATCTAACGCTGTGCTTAAAATGTAGAATATTGCACTGTAAGAATTAGCCATAGCAGTTTTAATTACTTAGTTGACACACTGAAACATTTTCCATCAAATTTTGTTTTTTTGGTTATGCTTTCATTTTTAATTTTATTGTTTTATTAGGGCATTCCTTTTATTTCTGCATTTAAATAAGATTCTTTTACTCTTTTTTTCATCATTAAAGAACTTTAAAGATTTTTTTCCTTAGGAGCGGCTTGGAGTGTGGTCAATGTGGAGGAGTAAAATACTTGACTGAATTTTATCAAACGTGTAGTTCTTGAAAAAAGAATACCCAGAACACTTCCATTTTCTGTCATTCAAAATTGCAATACTAGATTTTGCCGCAAGATGGTAATATTACCAATGATTTAAATCACAAAATTGTCTTGCAACTAATATATCTAGCTGACTCTCACCTAACACTTTATTCTAATTTCTTTCTTAGAGGTTAGAATAATAGAAATAATTACATTTAAACAAGATAGTTTTTCTGATTCTCTTCTGCGTCATTCCTAATGAAGTGAAGAGGAAGCACGTGTATCCTGTAAAACTGCACTATAGGCCTTATTGCCTTCCATCTTCATTTCTAGGTACTCTAGTACCTAGTAAATAACCTCATAAAATTGGAAGTGCTTTTTATGTCTTCTCATTGTATGCTTTTAAAAGCCTGATTAAGATAACCTAAACTTATGCAACCTTTTCATCTCTTGATTACAAGTTCTAATTAAATCTACAACGGAACGAGTCATTTGCCTTTGTCTGTTCCACACATTTTATTATGTTTTCTTTGACTATATTATTCATTTGTTTAATAATTTGCTGTATCTTCAATTGTCAGCTTTTTTTTCTTTTTTTGGTGGGGGGTGTCTCAGGACCGCTTTACACTTTAAAATTCGAGAACCTCAAAGTACTTTTCTTTTGGGTTATAGATATCTGTCATATTAGAAATTAAAGCTGAGGCATTTTAAAAATATTGATTTATTAATTTAAAAAGTGATTGTATGTTAATATATATTTGTTTAAAATAACTATTTTCTAGAACAAAAAGTATTTAGTGAGAAGATTGGTATTGTTTCACTTTCCTGCAATTCTAGTTAATATCTGGCTTAATTCAAGACAGCTGGATTCTCATATCTATTTCTAAATTTAATCTGTTGTGATATGTAGTTTTAGCAAAACTACATATAAGAAGAAAATCTAATATTCCACGGTTAGATAATTGAAAAAGCAGGAGTATTTTAATAGCTTTTTCAGGTAATTTGGTATTAAGCTAAAGCTCAACAAGTGGTAGCTTCTGAGAGATTAGGTGCAAAGTAGAATCAATATCCGGAGAAGGTAATGGCAGCCCACTCCAGTACCCTTGCCTGGAAAATCCTATGGGTGGAGGAGCCTGGTAGGCTGCAGTCCACGGGGTCGCTAAGAGTCAAACTCGACTGAGCGACTTCACTTTCACTTTTCACTTTCATGCATTGGAGAAGGAAATGGCAACCCACTCNCTCCTCTGTCCATAGGATTTTTCAGGCAAGAATACTGGAGTGAGCTGCTATTTCCTTCTCCAGGGGATCTTCCTGACCCAGAGATCAAACCCACGTCCCCTGCAAGTCTCCTGCATTGCAAGCAGATTCTTATCACTGAGCCACCAATGAAAATCAAGAGAAAATTGGAGTAATAAGAAATGCTGACAGATAATCATGTGAAATAAGGGAGTTTTCATTTTAGAGATGAACAAAATAGACAAGAGAATAAGTAATTTTGTGTCTGCCTTTTAAGTACAAATTCCAATTGCCAAGAAGGTACATGAATTCTTACTCAAAGCAAATATGTCCTTGCCTTCTTTTCAGAGGACTCTTTGTTTAATCTCTTTGGAATTTTTGTTTCATTTTTTTCAAGTCCAGTACCTCATTCTTAATGGACAAAGTTTCTCTTTGTCTTTGGAAAGATCTTTCTTTCTTGAAGANAAAGCAAATATGTCCTTGCCTTCTTTTCAGAGGACTCTTTGTTTAATCTCTTTGGAATTTTTGTTTCATTTTTTTCAAGTCCAGTACCTCATTCTTAATGGACAAAGTTTCTCTTTGTCTTTGGAAAGATCTTTCTTTCTTGAAGAGAGAAAATAGTCTCTACTGGGACTTTATTTCTACTGGGGATGATTGGAGCCTGGTTATTTGAAATTCACGCCTATGACCAATCAAAGAGAGTCAATGTGATTAACAAAAATACATCAAAGATAATGTGAAAAAAAACAAAACCCAACATTTATGCTATTAAGCTATTCTGCAAAAATAAGTCCTGAACAAAGAGAGCAATGTGAGACAAAACTACCAAGTCATCATCTATTCATCCTTCATTATTTATCTTCAAACAATGGTACATGTTATTATATAAGCTTCTTTGGAAAGTTTAACAGAAAAAGCCACCAAATATGATTTCATGTGTGTGTGTGTATGTGCGTGTGTGTATTCAAACATATATATATATAGTGGATGGGGAGAAAGTGAGATTTGTAATAGGAAAGGAGGGAAGTGTCAGGCAAAGTTGAAAGTTACACTTTAATGAAGTAAATAGCCTCCAGAAATTAGAACAATCATATTGGATCATCGTACTATTCTTATTTAATTCATACATTTAAATAGCTTCAGGAATTAAAAGTATAGATATCTACTTAAACCAGAGATCAAATTTATAGAACTCATACCAGGAATATTCAATGATAGAAACAGATTGCAAAATTAAGCAAAGAAATGTACAGGTTAACAATTAAATTTGAATTTAGGGGAAACATAAATAATGTTTAGGGTAAGTATATTCCAAGTATGGCATGGAACATGGTGTAAAGACGTCAAGACAAAGATATTTGCTTGAAATAAGAATTAAGGTTAGGCCCTCCAGTGGTTAGCAATTGGTGCTTTCACTGCCACGGCCAGAGTTTAATTCCTGGTCAGGAAACTAAGATTCTACAAGCCACGTAATGCAGCCAAAAAAAAAAAAGAAAGAAAAGAATTAAGGCTAATTGTTTGCCACTAGAATTTGTATTTCCACAACAGACACACACTTATTTTTCTGTCTGCTTGTTTCTAAAATGAAAATTTATTTATTTTACATGAGTAGTTATCAGCATGGATGTACTTATATGTTAAAAATTATTGCCGTTTATTTGAAAATTCATATTTAACTGGGCATCCTGTATTTTACCTGGCAACACTATAAAATGCTAGAATTATTTTCAGTATCAGTGACATTTAACACTTAAAAAGAGTTGATCCAAATTTCCTATAATATGGAGTATTTAACACTGAAAAAAATAGTAGCAGTGGTTTTAGACAAGGAGAGGTTTCTTAAATGTAGTTGTATTCAATGCTTAGTAGAGGCATTTTTAATGTATCTGTATTATAACCTTTTTCCAACCCCAAATGCCTAATCTCAAGTTTGTAAAGCTTTGGTTTTCCACTTTGAAGTTTAGAAATATAGGAGAGAAAAAGAAGGTTCCTTTAATATTTTTGGGACATCTGTGATTTCCTCTCCACAGTGTTTCACACCATCCTGGTATGTCCTTACCTAAAACAGTCAATTCAACCTGTCTTCTGTCATTTTCTTTCTGTCCAGTGCACCTGTCTCTCCAGGTGTTTCAGACTAGGTCTAGAGACTTCTGCCCAACTCTCAACTCTGTTATTTACATTCATGAATTCTTCAAATTGTTAGACAGCAAGTTAGCCATGAGCAACAAGAGGTAACCTATTTGGCTGAATGTCCAATACCTACCTAATCCTGCCAAGCTGTTTGTCAAACATACCCCCATCAGTACTCCAAAATGGTCGGGGGATCAGAGAAATCCCCCACTGGCCATTTGGGTACACTTTTCCCACTCTGACACGTGCACACCTCATTCTATCATGTCCTTAGATAGCTTTTGGTTATCATTAAATGTTCAAAAATATTCTATGATTGTGTGTGTGCCTGCATGCTAAATCGCTTCAGTTATGTCTGACTCTTTGTGATCCTATGGACTGTAGCCTACCTGGATTCTCTGTCCGTGGGATTATCCAGGCAAGAATACTGGAAGAGGTTGCCATGCCTTCTTGATTCAGGAATTGAATCCACATCTCTTATGTCTCCTGCATTGGCAGGCTGGTTCTTGACAACTAACACCACCTAGGAAGCCCATGCTATGTCTCAGATGGTAAAGCATCTGCCTACAATGTGGGAAACCTAGGTTCAATCCCTGGGTTGGGAAGATCTCCTGGAGAAGGAAATGGCAACCCACTCCAGTACTCTTGCCTGGAAAATCCCATGGATGGAGAAGCCTGATACGTTACTGTCCATGGGGTTGCAAAGAGTCGGATATGACTGAGCAACTCATGACTGAGGTAAACACATATGCAGCAAAGCCTCTTGTTATATAACCTGCAGCTGTCAATAAGGACTGTCAATCAACAATATCCTGGATTATGCAAAAAACCTTGCCCTAAAAACAACACTGTGGCCCCCCAGGGCCATTGCCTTCCTTAGCCTGGCCCACCTCTATCTTGAGGTTTCTTCTCTGTTCTCATCATCAGTAAAGTCTCTTGCAACAGGTAAGACCTCAGATTCTTCTTTGTGTCCTTACCAAGAACTAAGGCCCACAGGAGAAGGGCTCTCCAAGACTCTCTCCTGCTAAGAAGCAGTATCCAGAAATCTAACTGAAATGATTAGAGTCAGGCTTCCCTGAGGTGTTGTTTTGTCTGTCTCCAATTATTCAACACAATCAATATGGTTAGTAAATGTTTCAGTGTCCATGAGTGTGTGTTAAGTTGCTTCAGTCATTTCCGACTCTTTGCAACCCTATGGACCATATAGCCCACTAGGCTCCTCTGTTCATGGGATTCTCCAGGCAAGAATATTGGAGTAGATTGCCATGCCCTCCTCCAGAGGATCTTCCTCACCCAGAGATTGAACCCTTGTCTCCGGCATCCCCTGCACTGGCAGTTCTCTTCATCACTAGCACCACCTGGGAAGCCCTTCAGTATCCATAAGGAACCATAAAAATATTTGACTGCTCTTTTTCCTGGTGAAGACTGTTACCAAATCCAAGTTCATACTACTTGCCAGACAACAGGCCAATAAATCAAGACACACGGTGCTGGGGTAGGGAATGGTGACTTTATTTAAAAAGTCAGGAGATCGAGAAGATGGTGGACTAGTGTCCCAGACAATCATCTTATCCAAGTTAGAATTCAGGCTTACTTATACTAAAAGTGTGAGGGGTGTGGCTGCTTGTTGCAAACTTCTTGGTGTGCTATCCATGTAATTCTGCTCACAATATTCCCCCAAACTTCCAGCAGGATAATTATTTTCTGTTCTGCACCTTTTCAAAAGGGTTATACCTTTAAAGGTCATGCCTGGGAGGCAGCGCCTTGAGAATGGACTAGTGTATATTTCAGGCTAGAAGCAAGGTTCTTTTACAAAGATGCAGAGCCAACATGACTAAGCACAGACAACAGAGCCCAAGAGTTAAAGCTAAAGCAATAAGCCCAGTATGGAGTTATGTTTGATCTTCTCCATTATAAGACCATTATCAAGGCATTTGAAGCAGACTATAACTTACTGTAGATCTCACAGATAAATCCCAGAAACTCTCACTCTAGACATCAAGAATAAAAGCTATTGTCGCATAGGAAATGAAATTCATTGCAGCAAGACTATTTTCATCTTATTTCTAAAGAGGACCTCTGAAAGTAAGATTTGTGCCAGAGATTCATTGGTTGCATGAAGTAGAAATATAATAATTTACGTATCTCTACACAACAGAGTGACTCAGTAGGTCACTATGAATAGGACAAAAGAAAAATTAAACTTTAACTCATCTCAATAGTGAATTTAATACTTTTTAATAATAAACTCCCAAACAAAGTATACCTGCATGAAATTATTTGAAGTTCTTAATATATTCTGGAGACAAACACTTTGTCAGGTATATGTATTGTAGATATTTTCTCCCAGTCTGCAACTTGTCTTTTAATGTCCTTAATAGTATTTTGCTGAGCCTAAATTTTAAATTTTGAAAAAGTATAATTTATAATCTTTTTCCTCTTAAAGTTCAGTCTAAGAAGTCTTTGTTTACAGTAAGTTCATGGACATACTCTTCTATAGTTTCTTCTAGAAATTTGATAGCTTCAGATTCTATATTTAGAGTTGTAATCCATCTTGAATTAATTTTGTGTATAATGTGAGTTAGGATTTGAGTGGGTCTTGTTCAGTGTGATTTGCTTTTTTTTCACTTTTTAGTACTTTTTATTTATTTATTTTTAATATAAATTTATTTATTTTAATTGGAGGTTAATTACTTTAAAATATTGTATTGGTTTTGCCATACATCAACATGAATCCACCGCAGGTATACACGTGTTCCCCATCCTGAAATCCCCTCCCTCCTCCCTCCATGCCATCCCTCTGGGTCATCTCAGTGCACCAGCCCCAAGCATCCAGTATCATGCATCGAACCTGGACTGGCGATCTGTTTCATATATGATATTATACATGACTTGCTTTTATTCCAAAAGTCATATCATCTCTAGTTTCTGCTTGCTGTTGTTTTTAAATTTTGTCTAGAGTCTATTATTATTACCAGTAATAGGGTATTTTAGTCCACTCAGGCTGCTATAACAAAAATACCAAAAGGCTGGGTGGTTTAAACAAGAAACACTTATTTTTCATAGTTCTGGAAGCTGGGATGTTCAAGATTAAGTTGCCAGCAGATACAGTGTCTGATGAGGGCCCGTTTCCTAGTTTCTTGATGGCCATCTTCTCTTCCTATTCTCACATGGCAGAAGGTTCATCTAACTCAAGCTCCTCCTCCAAACCCATTCAAAAATGACCAGTCTCTTCAATGCCAAGAGAACTTGGTGGTAACGCACGACTAGGTAGCTCCTTCTTCCAGTATCCTGCCAGACAACCTAGCGCTGGCCCACTGTGCCATGCTCTGGAGATGCTGCACCAGACAACCTAGCGCTGGCCCACTGTGCCATGCTCTGGAGATGCTGCACCAGACAACCTAGCGCTGGCCCACTGTGCCATGCTCTGGAGATGCTGCACCAGACAACCTAGCGCTGACCCACTGTGCCATGCTCTGAGATGCTGCACCAAACCACCAGGCCTCTAGTTGGTGACGTTTTGGAGAAACCTGAAAAGTTCCAGATTTAGGTGACGTGAAAGATTTGCGCTTTTAAATAGAAGCTGAGCAGTCCTGCTTTAGAGATTAGCCCAGTGCTGTCATGAAAATGATTTTTCAATTTATCATGCAGTGCATAACTATAACTGTTTATTCCTTTTATTTCTTGGCACTAATCTTTAGGGCTTCACTAGTGGTACCTGCCAATGCAGGAGACACAAGTTTGATTCCTGGGTTGGGAAGATCCTCAGAAGAAGGAATTGGCAAGCCACTCCAGTATTCTTGCCAGGGAAACCCCATGGACAGAGGAGTCTGATGGGCTAAAGTCCACAGCGTTGCAAAGAGTCAGACATGACACTTAGGGACTAAAAACATCAACGACTAATCTTGTAGTTTGCAATAAACTCTTTCTACAGCAATGAGATAGCACACTTCTAATAAAAAATTTAGTGGGTTTGCATTTCTCATGACATTTGATGATAAGCAAGTGATTTGTCTATGTTTACCATCCAACATGAAGATAAATCCAACAGCAGAAATTATGAAAACCAGAAGGCACAAACCTGCTAAAGAACTATTAGCATCTACTTTAAAAGCTAGTAGTTATATTGACCATTTAAGTGTGCATCTGAACACATCACTTTGTGAAGCATAACTTTTCAAATAGATCAAATGACTATCCTAAATTAATTTAACTTATTTTCAGTTTTTGTATGCATACACAAATAAAGCAAGTGTGGTTAATATATTGGTTCCAAATCAGTGTTTTGCTTGTCTCATCAAAGGCCTCAAACAGATAATCAGATTAATTCCTTAAACGCTCTGTTCATGAACAATTCATAAAATCTAAGTAAGACTCTTTTCTAAGTTCATTCTTTCTCTTCTGTTCATTCTGTTGAACATGCAACAGAGTCTAAAACCTGTTATTAATTCAGTTATAAAATTCAACATTAAAGATAAAATTAAAGAATATTTTGGTGGTATTTCAAATACAAATTTTGATTGAAGTCAATATTAAAATAAAAATCTTTTTATCAAATGAAATATATGGTGCAAAAATTTGGAATTGGCCATGGTACACACATAATTCAAAATTGCATTCAATATTTTTAATATTCTGCTAACTGAAATAGAAGCTTTATTTATAAAAATTTATAAATATCTTATATATATACAAATAACAATTGGACTATACAATTTTTGTTAGGTTGATCTTGAATATAAAATACTTCATCACAGCACTATATACTTTTTCTCTTTTTTGATCAATGTCAATAGAATTCTAGTGTATTTGAGAATCTGAAGAATCACTTTTTAAATTAATTGTCTTAAAAGGTGTTGAACATTTGCAAATGAGTGCTCTAAAGTTCAGTAGCCTTTTGTTCAAAATCATTTCAAAATCTTGAATCAAAATATTCATTGAATGAAGTGCCAGAGCATTTCAGCTTTTGAAACTTTTATTGAATTGCTATTATTAGCAATTAAGCTTGCAAACAGGAAGAAATTAAAATGTGTTGCTTAATAGGAAGGGAGAAATTGAACAAATTAAAGAATGAGAACACCACTGGTATGCATTTTGAATTCTATGAAATTTTGAATTCTAGCATTGTGCTTCCAAATAGTGTTTTCTAAACTATCTATGGTAAATAACCAATTTTTAAAAAGCTTTTCAATCCTTCACAAAGCAAAACTTCTGTAAAATACAATAAAAATAAGTTTATGGAAAAATGAAATGGTCAAAAACAAAATACAAAATTCGAACTCACATTTTTTTAATCATTAAGTTGTGTGGACATAAAATTACAATTTAATAAATATAACTAGAGTAATAACACTGGAAAAATAAAAGAATTTTAAAAATTATACTAGTTGCTCATTGTGCATAAAGGCAACTAATATATAGAAAGGCTATTAGATGCCTAACTTCTGGTCATTCTGAAATTGTAACCCAGAAAAAATTATAATTTAAAAAGGGTTCTCTATGTTAAACACCTTTAGACATAGTTTCAATGAGTAGTATGCACAGCAATATTTTTTGAAGCCATATATAATTAGATTTTATAATATGTATAATTTTTCATATGGAATTAATCCTTTATAGTTTTATATAAAGCTATTTATAGGAGCATTAGACATGATTTGGAAGGGGGTTGCTTCTCTTAATTTGTTTACTTTTTCTGTTCTTTGCTTTACAACTGAAGTGACCCAGCAGCAGCAGCAGCAGCAGGTATTTTTTTAATTGAGGTATAGTTGATATTATGATATTGTATAAATTTCAAGTGTACAACATAGTGATTCACAATTTTAAAGGTTTTATTCTATTTATAGCTATTATAAAATACTGGCTACATTCCCTACATTGTACACTCAATTATTGTAACTTTTTTGCTTTATATATATAGTAGTTTGTAAGTCTTAATCTCCCACCGTATCTTGCCCCTCCCCTCTTCCTGACCCTCATTTGTAACCAGTAGCTTGTACTCTTTATCTGTGAGTCTCTTTTGTGTTATATTCACTTGTTTGCCTTATTTTTTAGATTCTACATATAAGTGATATCATACAGCATTTATCTTTCTCCATATGACTTATTTCACTTGGCATGATATTCCCCAAGTCCATTCATGTTGTTGAAAATTGCAAAACTTCATTCATTTTATGTCTGAGTAGTATTCCACTGTATTCATATACAACACATCTTTTTTTAAGGCCATGAAGCAAATGGGATCCTCATTTGATCCCTGATGAGGGATCAAAACTACACCCCATGAGTTCAATGCACAGAACCTTAACCACTGGACTGCCAGGGAAGCCCTCACATCTTCTTTACCTCTATTCTTTTCCTGATGCACACTTAGGTTGCTTCCATATCTTAGCAACTGTAAATAATGCTGTTGTGAACATTAGGGTGCATGTATCTTTTTGAATTANCCACAATCAACTCCCAATCTTGTTTTTGATGATTGTATAGAGTTTCTCCATCTTTGGCTGCAAAGAATACAATCAATCTTATTTTGATATTGACCATCTAATGATGTCCATGTGTAGAGTCTTCTCTTGTGTTGTTTGAAGAGAGTGTTTGCTATGACCAGTGCATTCTCTTGGCAAAACTCTGTTAGCATTTGCTATGTTTCATTTTGTACTCCAAGGCCAATTTTGCCTGTTATTCCAGGTATCTCTTGACTTCCTTCTTTTATATTCCAGTCCCCCACAGTGAAAAAGACATCTTTGGGGGATGTTAGTTCTATAAGGTCTTGTAAGTCTTCATAGAACTGTTCAATTTCAGCCTCTTCAGCATTGCTGGTCAGGGCATAGACTTGGATTACTGTGATATTGAATGGTTTGCCTTGAAAACAAACAGATATTTCTTATGCAATATTGCTCTTTACAGTATAGGACTTTACTTACATCACCAGTCACATCCACAACTGGATGTTGTTTTTGCTTTGACTTTGTCTCTTCATTCTTTCTGGAGTTATTTCTCCACCAATCTCCAGTAGAATAAGCATATTGGGCACCTACCAACCCGAGGATCTTATTATTTTGCCTTTTCATACTGTTCATGGGGTTCTCAAGGCAAGAATACTGAAATGATTTGCCATTCACTTCTCCAGTGGACCACATTTTGTCAGAACTCTCCACCATGACCCGTCTGTCTTGGCTGGCCATACATGGCCTGGCTCAGTTTCTTTGAGTTAGACAAGGCTGTGGTCCATGTGATCAGATTGGTTAGTTTTCTGTGATTGTGGTTTTCATTCTGTCTGTCCTCTGATGGATAAGGATAAGAGGGCGATGGAAGTTTCCTGATGGGAGAGACTGACTGAGCGGGAATCTGGGTCTTGTTCTGATGGGCAGGGCCATGCTCAGTAAATCTTTAATCCAATTTCCTGTTGATGGTTGGGGCTGTGTTCCCTCCTTGTTGTTTGACCCGATGCCAAACTATGGTGGAGGTAATGAAGATAACAGTGACCTCCTTCAAAAGTCCCATGCATGTGCTGCTGTACTCAGCGTCCCCAACCCTGCAGCAGGCCATTGCCCACCCACACCTCTGCTGGAGACTCCTGGACACTCACGGGCAAGGCTGGGTCAGTTGCTTGTGGGGTCACTGCTCCTGTCTCCTGGGTTCTGGTGTACACAAGGTTTTGTTTGTGCCCTCCAAGAGTCTGTTTCCCCAATCCTGTGTAAGTTCTGGCAGCTCTACAGCGGGGTTAACGACAACCTCCTCCAAGAGGGCTTATGCCATACCCAGTTCTGCTGCACCCAGAACCCCTGTCCCTGTGCTGGCCAGTGCTGACCCATACCTCCACAGGAGACACTCAAACACAGTTTGTGAGGTAAAGTAAAATTCAAAACAGTTCATAAAATTCATGAGGTATTTGGTGGTAAACTTTTTGGATGTTCCATATCAAGATCATCACCTACTTCCTTGATAATTATTGATTAATCATGGAGAATGTTATAGTAATGTATAGGAACTGTGTATTTGAAGTTTCTAACATGATATCCTTTGGTCTTTGCTGCCACTAAAAAAAATGTATTACATCCTTCATTATATGGATACAATAAGAACATCAAAAATACAAATAAGCAAGTCAAAAGTCCAATTCACATCTTTAAAAACCTGGGACTAAATTGTTTTCTGATCTTGCAGAAATACATTCTCAACAGAATTTTATCCTTGATAGCAATCACACCTCCATATGCAAGAGTTGTCCAATCTGATGAGTTTTCATATTATCATATAATAAAGAATATTCTGAAAATTAACATCATTGCAAGAGTGGTATGAAATCTATTGGTTGTCTTTTCCCTGAAATCACTTTTAATATCATCTCCACTTTCTTTACTCTATCTATCACATTCAAATTAGATATATCTTTCCAATATAGAAGCAAAGTTCATCTTGTCATCAGTGAATTAGGGTCAAAAATAAATAATACATGTTAGGAACCAAAACAATCGATTGAACTATATAAATAACTGAGTACAAAAAAACCCTAAGTGAATCAATCCCCCTGAAAGTAACAAGCTCACGAAAGAGGAAAACAATCTCCAATCACTGTCATCTCTGAAACAGAGAGGGAGCAGTCTGTTACTGATAAAGGGAATGACTAACCAGGCTAATGCTAACAAAACTTTTAGGACTGTGTGTGAGCTAACCTGATGAATTAGGAACTAGAGGAGCCCAAGTCCCAAGTAATGCTCTGATATTTTCCCTCTCATCTTTATGGGGAGTGGTACCCTAAAGTTGGGGCAGAAAGGGAGAATTGAAGGAGATTATTGTTCGCACTCTAGGTTTTTGGTTAATGAACAGTGGGAGAGGGACAGGAAAGCTGAGAGAGATCTCTCAGGGAAAAGCCCTGGTTTCACAGAGTATGGGTCAGCTACAGTCACCTGCCAAAGGTCAAGGGTAGTGCAGCAGACATGAAAAAAATAACCCAAGGCACAGGAAGCAGGGAATAGAACTGGAGATCAAAGAGAATTCCCCAAACCACCCAAAGGTGCTGGCAACCAGAAGGTAAAGCCAGGAGAGATCTCCCAGGGTACAGAAGACACATGAAATACAGCAGATAACCTCAAACTTGCCAGTGCTAGGACTCCAGGCCCCAACGATGGGAAAACCTAGGTCTATCTTAGATCCCACAATGAATTATTGTTTTATTGACTCAAAAGTAATTTATATTTACCCAAGCAATTGATCTTAATGCTTCCTTATGTTTCTTCCTGGATCTCTGAGTTTCCCTTTGGGATCACTTTCCTATACTTAAAAATCATTCTCTGATACCTTCTTTAAAAATAGGCCAGCTATTTTTAACTAAGTGTCTTTATTGTATTTCTATGTTTTGCTGGGTAAAGAGATTTATTATGTAAATGGAACTGTCCATTTAAATGCTCTTTATGAAGTGTCTTCCAGAGGATTCCTCTCTTTATAATCAAGTCACAGCTCATTTGGACAATATCTTACCAGGAAGCATATGTATAAGCAGATATAATTTGAAGATCTCTGCGAGGTATCGAATTCCTCACAGTCCAAAATTTACCAATATTGACTGGATTTAAGGAATGAATCCATTAAAATTCAGACTGACCTAACCAATTCTTAACCCAAGTTTGTACAATAACCTTTGAAACCAGAAGCAAAGGCAGGATGATGGCACATAGTGTAAAAAACAATAAAAATAGATGTTACATGCCATGTACTATCTTTCAAAATACTCCTAATCCTCACTGGATAGGTGTTCAAAGATCTTCAGGCTAACAGAATGATTATACCTCACTTTCTATAATGGCCTGATCCTCTGGATAAAATCCTACTAGTCATTACCATTTACACTAGTTAGAGAGTCATTTTCCTTCCATTGGTCCCTTCTGGTACCTGAGATATTTCCACATTGTGAACCCTACCTTTCAGTAATGAAGAATATAGGATGTTGACCCTACAAAAACAAAATGCTTCTGCAAAAATCATTATAATAATGTCCACTGAGACCAGGAAAGCAACAGAGATAAGAATATTGGAGTTATTTTTTCTGCATAGTTCATTTTATCTCCCTAGAGAGTCTCCAACTGCTTTGTAGAAGCTATTCAACTCCAGGGACTCTGCCCTTCCCAAAACAGCTGATGTACCTGTCCTAGTAAATGATTCCTACACTACCACATAGTCTGTTCCCTTTAGGACACTATTATATGAAACTAGTTCTTTGCTTATTTATCATAAACAAACCATCCCTGTAAAACACAATTCCTGGCAGCAGGTAAAGGGAAACAGAAAATGAAGCCACATAGGATACTTTGGAGAATTACCCAGAAGAATCACTAATTTACTCTTAGACATACAACATCCAAGTAACAGTTGCTATAATGAGGTTTATATAATTGGAAAAAGTAGTAAGAAATTCACACAATTGAATAGGGTGGTAAAAGATTAAATCTTAGTTGACATTATAAATGATACTTCCCTAGCTTCTGAAGCTAATTAGCAAATCTGAACTCTATGGTCCAAGTGGTAATGAGGAAAGTAATAATTTTAGATTTTCTATTAGATTGTCAATGCAATATCTTTGTTATTATTGGTATTTCAGTTGCCCTTGGATAAACACTATTGGCCAAATAGAACAAACAACTCATCTCTAAGAAGATGTCCACATGAATCTTCAAAGGAGACCCAGCAGACTCTGCATGTGATCCTTCCTTTGATTTCTCATCATCCATCTGCTTTTAGACCTTGTCAGTAGAGTAACTGCCAAGTGTAGACCCTCCAGAGTCTTAAACACTTCTAAACAGTCGTTGTTCTATCACTTGATTTAACAACTCCTCATTTGATGGAAGGAGGGAAAAGGATAAATCCTGGTCCAACCCCAAACTGTTTGCTGTTTTTGAGATAATACACATCTGGAGATCACAGTGGTAATCATAGGTCTTCAATAAGAGTCTTATCTGCCCACCTCTCTTGCCTGGTTAGAGATTGATCATAAGGAGGAAGGGTTCAGGAGAGGCTAAATGTTCTGGAAATAACAATCACCTCCACTATACATGTAAGACAAAGTAATACAACTATAATCACACAATGTCATTCAATGTGCTTAATACTTCTGAGCTCAGAATATCATCTAGTTTTGCATTGATTCTCACCTTCATAAATCAATCAGTCTAAAGGCTCACTCTGCTTCTGACACAGCATACTCTAAGAACTTCTGAGGGTAATTTATAAACAATAAAAATATCTGCTCTCTTTGTTAACTAATACACCTTTTCTGAGTTTTCCTTGTGTTGTTCTCCCTTGCTGTAGTATGTTGATATAACTCCAGTTACTTTTATCATAGCATAATTCTTTTTTTTAATATGAATTTATTTATTTTAATTGGAGGTTAACTGCTTTACAATATTGCATTGGTTTTGCCATACATCAACATGAATCTGCCTCAGGTATACACGTGTTCCCTATCCTGAAGCCCCCTCCCTCCTCCGTCCCCATACCATCCCTCTGGGTCATCTCAGTGCACCAGCCCCAAGCATCCAGTATCATGCATCAAACCTGGACTGGCGATTCATTTCATACATGATATTATACATGTTTCAATGCCATTCTCTCAAATCATCCCACCCTCTCCCTCTCACACAGAGTCCAAAAGACTGTTCTATACATCTGTGTCTCTTTTGCTATCTCACATACAGGGTTATTGTTACCATCTTTCTAAATTCCATATATATGTGTTAGTATACTGTATTGGCTAACAAACACATGAAAAGATGCTCAACATCACTCATTATCAGAGAAATCCAAATCAAAACCACAGTGAGGTTCCATTCCACACCAGTCAGAATGGCTGCAATCCAAAAGTCTACAAGCAATAAATGCTGGAGA
>SJYV01048537.1:128040-153144 GCA_006410875.1 Neotragus pygmaeus | reverse complement strand
CAACCTAGATGTCCATCAGCAGATGAATGGATAAGAAAGCTGTGGTGCATATACACAATGGAGTATTACTCAGCCATTAAAAAGAATACATTTAAATCAGTTCTAATGAGGTGGATGAAACTGGAGCCTATTATACAGAGTGAAGTAAGCCAGAAAGAAAAACATTACTACAGAATTCTTTATTGGACTTTCCTGGTGACTCACAGGGTAAAGAATCTGCTTATAGTACAGGAGACCTGGGTTCAATCCCTGGATCAGGAAGTCCTCTAGAGAGGGGAATGGCTACCCAATCCAGCATTCTTGCCTGAAGAATTCCATGGACAGAGGAGCCTAGTGGGCTACAGTCCATGGGGTCACAAAGAGTCAGACACGACTGAGCTACTTTCAGTGCAAGAATTCTTTATTAGAGTAAGAGGCTTTTTACTCACAGAATAGAATAGAGAAACATTTCTAAGTCACATCAGTCATTTCCGACTCTGTGCGACCCCATAGACGGCGGCCCACCAGGCTCCCATCCCTGGGCTTCTCCAGGCAAGCATACTGGAGTGAGTTGCCATTTCCTTCTCCAAGAGAAACATTAAGTAGCTATAAAATATACCCAATTAAGTTACAGATTAATATAAATGTCCTTGGGTTTAAAAAGAAGCAAATGATTAAGCAGACCTTGAGAAACTATAGCAGCAAATGAATCTTCTCATCATAGAAGCATCAAAATACTACACTGTTTGATAACTCTATAGTGTCCTTCCTCTAAATAACTTGAGAAGCATGGAAATATCTTGAACAATGGCACTTTATACTAGCATTTATTATTAAGATTACTAATAATAGTATTCGTGGCTCAGTGATAAAAAAAAAAAAAATCTGCCAGCCAATTCTGGAGAGGCAGGTTCAGTTCCTGGGTCAGGAAGATCTCCTGAAGAAAGAAATGGCAACCCACTCCAGTATTCTTATCTGGGAAATCCCATGGACAGAGGAGCCTGATGTGTTACAGTCCATGGAGTTGCAAAGATTCAGACACTATTTAACAACTAAACCAACAATAATTAGCAGTAGTAGTACTGAGTCATTGTTAATATGATTTTTTTAAAAATCTCAGAATAAAATAAGGAGGTTTGATACAAACACTAGAGAAACAACCTTAGATTGAAGATAGCTCTGGCAATCCATAACAATGACACACAAGGCAAGTCACTTAACTATTAGACCTCAGTTTCCTCATGTAAAAAGTGGAGAGACTTGCCTGGTGATTCAGTGGTTAAGACTCTGCACTTCCAATGCAGGATGCAGGTTTGATTCCTGGTCAGGGAGCAAAGATCCCACATGCTGCACAGTAAAATTTAAAAATATGGAATGATAACATCTGCCCTCTTTGACTGGAGTGTTACACAAGGAGAAAAATTGAATAATGAATGCAAAATAAACTGTAAAATTGCAAAGTACAACACAAAGTTGTGATTGAGACTTTAGGTTCTATGTAGTTTTTTTCATGGATTTACACCATTATCACACAAACACTGTCTGCTATCCCCATGCCCAATCCATCCTAATTCCATAGTATCAAAATACTATCACTTCTAGAAAATTGAATCTACATATTGTAAATTGAAGAGTCCATTCAATTCAGTTCTTTACTTGAATTTGAATCAATGGTAGGAAATAGGCTTGAGGGATCAGAGGTGCAGCATAGCACATCAATGTCAATAAATTCCAACACTGAGAAATCAACTTCTCCCAGTGCATTGGGTAGCTGTATGAATCAAAAACAATTCATTTAAAATATACTTCTGCATGTGATTAATCTATTGTCCAGTCTGACTGCCTGTGGTACATTTTTATAATTATAAACTGAATGGAGAATAAAGATAATTCAAATAATCTTATTGGCTGAAGCATAGGGCATTAATTCAGTTTATAATAGCAATAATGACCTCAGCCCAGGACATTTCCAGGCAATTAATGACTGGTTGGAGTTAATGGCCCGAGCTTCATCCAAGGACCATCAACTCCTTCAAACTGGTCATCAATCCTCAGAAAATGCCCAGTGCTCAGAGCACAGTCAGACCCACTCAGAATTTGACATCATCCCAACTTTTTATTTTCAAGTAAATTTGTTGCCCTGCTCTTTTCTTAAAAAGCCATTTGACTTGTAAAGAAGCTAAAAATGACTGATATCGTTTTGAATAGTAAATTAATTCATGGGACATAAGAACAACTAAATGTCACCTAGGCATACTATCATATCAATAGATTAAATTATACTGGAATATTGAAAAAATAGCACAGATGCAAAATGCAAGACACCCATGCCCCAACTCTACAAATGCCTCAACCTCAGTCCTACTAAGCAAAGCCTGGGTAGTGAGTCCCCTTTCCATGTTTTTATTTTCTCTCTTTCAGAGAGAGAATCAGAGTTAAACTGTGATCGACACATTTCTACTTTCTACCTAACAAGCTGCCTTGCTGACTGTAAATTCTTTTCCAGAAGGAGCAGAAGACAGAGCTGAGAGAAACTTTTAATATGCAAGCCCAAGCGATACCACATGACAATATCATCAGTCATTTCTAGCTCCTCTAGAATACTTCACATATTTTTTCCAATCTCACAGGAGGCATACAAAACAGATGACCTGGATCACCAGCAGGGCATGCCTAGGCTCTTTGTGAGCCATTCGAGTAGAGAGAGGAATTCGGTCAGTCAGTCCCCATCTCAATGGGAGGCCACTGGGATGCCCCTCACCCTGGAGTTACAGCTGATAGGAAAAACAATACACTGTCTCATTGACTTTGCCTCCCACCAGCTACCCCTAGCCCTCCTTTTTTTCTACTGATTCCTTTGTTGTTTTAATCCATCATGGGAAAGTCAGAAGTCATGAAGTGTTTAAACTGGCCTGTACAGTCAGGGTCATTGCCCCCGAAGGCATGAACTCAGACCACCTGTGACTGTTAATGAAAGAGAAGATGCTTCATTCAGAGGTCACACACGCCCACAGTCCTGACATGGCTGAACTCGTTTCCTTCTATTCACTACCAGTCTGAAAAGGAAAACCTTTTAAAACCATGCGTATTAGATTCAAGGGACAATTCATTATCATTAGCACTTACATTAACAGCTAATGTCCACATCAGGCCTCACACGGGCTGTGCCAAGTTGCTGTCTTTATAAGGAAAGAGAAAGCCCTCTGGTAGCTTAACTAACAGCTACCAGAGGGGACTTCTCAGTGGCAGCTACCAGAGGGGATTTCTCAGTGGGGATGAGAGATGTGTTTTCAAAGAGTAAAGTCTAGTCGTCAAAGTTGATGGATGATAAGAACAGTCAAAATAATATTAATAATGATACACTCATAAAGTAACAAAAAACATCACATTCCCACATTCTCTTACTCATTAAGGTAATGGAATCTATCATTAAAACCATTATTTCTCTTGACAAAAAGTAGACATAAAGTAACATATAAGCTGTCACAAAGAACACTTATGTATTGATGGTGAGATATTTCATAAAGTCATGGAAAAAAAAGTCCAAAATATGGATGCTGCCCATGCCTTGATATAACCTCCACCCACAGCCCACAGCGGGTACAGGAAAAATTAAGATATGGAGAACTGTGAAGCAGGATAAAGGAAATACTAAAAAAACACAATTTATCAAATTTTGCTACTACTTTAGAAAAGTAAATTTGATGAGCTAGAATAGGACACATCTTAATTTAATCAAGAAGCTATGTTTATGCAGGTCAACACTAAACTGGGAGGCAAATTAATAAGTTTTACAGAATAAAATTTGAATTTGAGGAAAAAAGCAGTAATTTTCATATCATTTTATAAAAAGCACCAGATGGTTCATGTCAAGAGTCCTACTTGATTTCTAGAAGCAGACAACTTAGAAGAATATACATATGTTCTACAGATAAAGCTTTAACTAGATAATTGGTTTAGGGGCAGATTTTCTATGCCTGAGCTCAGAGGATTCAGGAAGCTTGAGCCCCTTTTAGTGGAGCTAGGAAATGAACTCATATCTGTCTTAATACAAAGCTTATGTTCTTTCTCTCTCACTGTGGGCCACATGTTAAGATCTCTTCCTATCATTCCATACAATGTGCTATTTCAGTTAGACTTCACAAGCCATTTAAACATGCAAACAGGAGGAAAGCTAGTTCATGGTGTCTCCATTACTCACCATCTATCTAACTTGTTCAGCTATAAAACAAGAAGACAGGAAATGTCCTCAGGAAGCCCTGATTTGCGTCTAATCATAGATTACAATTTGGAAAATCTTTTCATCTAAGAGAGATCACAACTGCAATCAGAAGATGGCAAAGAAGTGATGTCAATACCTAAATTTCAAAGTATGCTTTAAAACACTCCCCAGAGACTACTTAAACATTAATAATCAAGAATCATCAGTTTTCTAAGTAGCATAAAATGCGTGTGTTATTTAAACAAGACACATAAGAAGAAAAGTCATACTGAGTCTAGGAGCTGAAACAAAGCACTAAAGGTATGTACACCTTTCTGGGTACCATGTTGCCTGTCCTCTGTCCTCTCAGCTCCTTCGATTAAAGGGTCTCTAAGATATACTAGGTGATCCCCTGGTAGCTCAGACAGTGAAGAATCTGACTCCAATGTGGGAGACACAGGTTTGACCCGTGGGTTAGGAAGATGCCCTGGAGAAGGGAATGGCAACCCACTCCAGTATTCTTGCCTGGAGAATCCCATGGATAGAAGAGCCCGGTGGGCTACAGCCCAAGGGGTCACAAACATGACTGAGCAACTAACACACACACAAATGTGTTTATTTTGTGAAAGCCTGTATTTAATTTCTCTAAAAATTATACATTGGGTGTTAATTAACTATCATCTCTCCATCTATTTTATGTTATTTCTTCATATGCTTATGAGCATGTGCAGTGGATTTGTTTCACATTTAGAGAGTAGAGTCAGGGTACTGATGAATCGCAAAGTCATCTGTCAAAGAAAAATAGAAACACTTCTATTCTCTTCTAAAATAAGTGTTGCAGGAGGTTATAATGGAATGCACCTTACTCTATTCCTATTTCATGGAACTGACATAAGATGTCTTTTCTAAACTGAGTCCATTTTTAAGATGTGGTCCAAGAACTGTGGTGCAGGAAAAGACTCTTGAGAGTCCATTGGACAGCAAGGAGATCAAACCTGTCACTCCTAAAGGAAATCAACCCTTGAATATTCATTGGGAGGACTGATACTGAAGCTGAAGTGCCAATACTTTGGCCATCTGATGCGAAGAGCCAACTCATTGGAAAAGACACTGATGCTGGGAAAGATTGAGGGCAGGAGAAGAGGGCAACAGAGGATTAGATGGTTGGATAGCATCATCGACTCAATGAACATAAGTTTGAGCAAACTCTGGGAGATAGTGAAGGACAAGGAAGCCTGGCCTGCTGCAATCCATGGGGTTACAAAGAGTCAGCCACGACTGAGTGACTGAACAACAACAAATCTTTAGATATGCAACAACAAACCAAATCAAATACAGAGAGAAAATTCTCAGTTTAAAAAACAGGATTTGTTCCAAAAACTGTAAAAGAGTTGTTCAAACTAATTGCTTTTCATCTATAAACGTTACTCATAGTGATCGTATGGTTGAAGTGTCACACAAAGTAGACCCAAATATTAATAGTATTGAAAAGGGGCATAACATTTATTGGGTTCTGAATTCAGGTCCAACCACAGAGAGGAAGGGAAAAGAATGACAAATAAAGCTTTTCTTCCTTCTAGTTAATGGCAGAATGAGCTTCAAAAGGGTTTTGAAATATGCAAATTGTATCTTGGGAATTCTCTCACTTCCCTTTTTAAAATTGTTCCCCTAAAATGTAATGATGTTCAACATCACTAATTATTAGAGAAATGCAAATTGCAACTACAATGAAATATCACCTCACACCAGTCAAACTGTGTCTTGGGAATTCTCTCACTTCTCTTTTTTATTGTTCCCTTACGGTGAAATGATGTTCAACATCACTAATTATTAGAGAAATGCAAATCAATACTATAGTGAAATATCAACTCATACCAGTCAAAATGGCCATCATCAAAAAATTCACAAACAATAATTGCTGGAGAGGATGTGAAGAGAAGGGAACACTGCTAGTGTGAATACAAATGGCATGGCCACTGTGGAGAACAGTATGGAGGTTCTTCAGAAAACTAAAATAGAGCTACATATGATCCTGCATATATTCAGAGAAAAACATGGTCCGAAAGGCTACATGTACCCCAGTGTTCATTGCTCCACTGTTTACAATAGCCAGGACTTGGAAGCCACCTTAGTGTCCATTAACAAAGGAATGAATAAAGAAGATGTGGTATATATGAAAAAGAAGAAAGTGAAAGTCGCTCAGTTGGGTCTGACTCTTTGTGATCCCAGTGGTCTATAGAGGNTTACAATAGCCAGGACTTGGAAGCCACCTTAGTGTCCATTAACAAAGGAATGAATAAAGAAGATGTGGTATATATGAAAAAGAAGAAAGTGAAAGTCGCTCAGTTGGGTCTGACTCTTTGTGATCCCAGTGGTCTATAGAGGCCATGGAATTCTCCAGGCCAGAATACTGAAGTGGGTAGCCTTTCCCTTCTCCAGGGGATCTTCCCAACCCAGGGATCGAACTCAGGCCTCCTGCATTGCAGGCAGATTCTTTATCAGCTGAGCCCCAGGAAGCCCTCTGGTATATATACAATGGACTATTACTCAATCATTAAAAAGAATGAAATAATGCCATTTGCAACAACATGGATGGACCTAGAGACTGTCATATTGAGTGAAGTAAATCAGAGAAGGAGAAATATTGTATGGCATTCTTTATATGTGGAATCTAAAAAAAAAAATGATGAAGTTGAACTTATGTAGAAAATAGAAAGAGACTCAGACTTAGAGAATGAACTTATGGTGACCACGGTGGGGAAGACAGAGGAAGGGATAGTCAGGGAGTTTTGGATAGACGTGTATACTCTGCATTTCCATCAACAGTGTAGGAGGGTTCCCTTTTCTCCACACCCTCTCCAGCATTTATTGTTTGTAGACTGGATAGCAGCCATTCTGACTGGTGTGAGATGGTACCTCATTGTGGTTTTGATTTGCATTTCTCTGATAATGAGTGATGTTGAGCATCTCTTCATGTTTGTTAGCCATCAGTATGTCTTCTTTGGAGAAATGTCTGTTTAGTTGTTTGGCCCACTTTTTGATTGGGTCATTTATTTTTCTGGAATTGAGCTGCAGGAGTTGCTTATATATTTTTGAGATTAATTATTTGTCAATTGCTTCATTTGCTATTATTTTCTCCCATACCGAAGGCTGTCTTTTCACTTTACTTATAGTTTCCTACATACCACAACATTGTTAATGGACTACACTCCAATATAAAATAAAAAGTTAAGAAAAATTGCTTCGCTATTCCATGCTGCCTCTCTCCCTTGAGGACCATGAGCCCAGGGCCTTGCTATTAATCTCCTCTGCCCCAGCCTCAGTTACTTCATTTATTTCTCAGAAATCACTGACTTCATTTTCCTAAGATCACATCTCAAAGTCTCTTTGCATGGTGGATATTGAGTTAGGAGGAAAGACATGAACTTAAACCTCTGTGTCTCATAATGATAATAATCCTTTACCTAAATCACATGATGGTAGTGAGCAATAAAATTTTAAATGGAGACTACATAAATGCATGGTGTCAACTAAATTGCAAGCCAATTTCCAAGTATTATTTTGTTGAACTCATTTACACAAATGTGTAATAAGTCCATTAACACTTTGAGAATCATACATTCTTTAAAAATGAATGATGAATAACTCTAATTAGTCTCTAATTGGTAAAATTTCAGGAATACGAAAAACACATGTGCAAAAGACTCAGTAATTTGGAAGAAAGATGCTCTGGACAAAAACATCTTGCACACAGCCAGTCCCACAGTAAAGTTCAGTTCAGTTCAGTTCAGTTGCTCAGTCATGTCCAACTCATCACTACTCCATGGACCACAGCACGCCAGGCCTCCCTGTCCAAAACCAACTCCTGGAGTCTACTCAAACTCATCTCCATTGGGTCAATGATGCTATCCAACCATCTCATCCTCTGTCGTCCCCTTCTCCTCCTGCCCCCAATCCCTGCCAGCATCAGGGTCTTTTCAAAAGAGTCAGCTCTTTGCATCAGGTGGCCAAAGTATTGGAGTTTCAGCTTCAGCATCAGACCTTCCAATGAACATTCAGGACTGATCTCCTTTAGGGTGGACTGGTTGGATCTCCTTGCAGTCCAGGGGACTCTCAAGAGGCTTCTCCAACATCACAGTTCAAAAGCATCAATTCTTTGATGCTCAGCTTTCTTTATAGCCCAACTCTCACATCCATACATGACTATTGGAAAAACCATAGCCTTGACATGATGGACCTTTGTTAGTAAAGTAGTGTCTCTTCTTTTTAACGTGCTCTCTAGGTTGGTCATAACTTTCCTTCCAAGGAGTAAGTGTCTTTTAATTTCATGGCTGCAATCACCATCTGCAGTGATTTTGGAGCCCCAAAAATAAAGTCTGACACTGTTTCCACTGTTTCCCCATCTATTTGCCATGAAGTGATGGGACTAGATGCCATGATCTTAGTTTTTTAAATTTTGAGCTTTAAGCCAACTTTTTCACCCTCCTCTTTCACTTTCATCAAGAGGCTCTTTAGTTCTTCTTCACTTTCTGCCATAAGGGTGGTGTCATCTGTATATCTGAAGTTACTGATATTTCTTCTGGCAATCTTGATTCCAGCTTGTGCTTTATCCAGCCCAGCATTTCTCACAGAATCTGCCAAAATCAGAGTTCCAGAAAGTTATCCTAGTTTCTCATTTTTGTCCCCATCTTTTTCTTCTCTTACCTTGTAGTTTTAGGGCAAGGACAAAAGAATCTTCATGTGTTTCTGGGAGTTTCTGGGAGTGACTGTTTGCTAGTACACTAAGACAGGTCATCTGCAAGTGCTAAAAAGTGGTCAGCAGTAACCTTCCCTAAGTGGCCACTGGGACTACAGTCTCTAGTATGATGCTTCCAAACCTTCAGTTGCAGAAAATAATTCAAGTCTGTAGCTTCTCCTGTCTGGAAAAACATTACTGTTATTTTCTTGTTAATAAATGGCACATAATATAGATCTGCATCTTAAGAGGCATGAGTGATATTCATCTACAGGATCTGAATTAGACTGAGTTTTAGACTGATGAAAGGGGAACAGCTATATGAAATGGTGTATGATGTGCCCTCTGCAGGAAGCTCACAGACCCAAAGACATCTGCTGGACTAAGAATGGATTAAATTACACAGTCATGGTGTCTTTGCAGCCCTCACAGGGCAATAATGGTGAGGAAAATTTGACATCATGTTTTAGGATTAAAATATTTCTCTTTATCACATTATCTTCCATCAGGTTATCTTATAACTTGGCAGAGGACTTAGGTAAGACTTAAGACATAATGTTACAGAGCTTTAACCCACACTGTTCCCTGTTTCAATCACAACCACCTACTACAATGTCTGAAATTTTCTCAGGGCAGCTGAGTCTTGATGGGGCCAAAAAGGCACTAGGAGCATCAAAAGTCTATGATGAGCTGAGAGTAGCAATCAAAAGCAACTGAAATGTAGCATGCTGTCTGTATCATTTAGTTGTCACTGCATAAAAATCCATTCCAAACTTAGTGCCTTAAAGCCACAATCATTTGCGTGCTCATAGATCTTCAGTTGGAGTAGGCTGAGTAGAAATGGCTTGTCTCCATGTGGCGTGTGTTAGCCACTTAGTTGTATCTGACTCTTTGTGACCCCATGGACTGTAGACCACCAGGCTCCTCATCAAAAATGCTTTAGTCAAAAGCAAAATGGCGTAATATTTTTATATGATGCTTTAGCTTCAATGGTTGGATTATACAGGAGCCTATTGGTCATCTTTCTCATAGGTCTTCTCAGCAGGGTAGCTGGACCTCTTTATATGATGGCTCAGAGCTCTAAAGGCTTCCCTTGTGGCTCAGCTGGTAAAGAATCTGCTTGTAAAACAAATGGATAAGAAAGCTGTGGTACATATACATAATGGAATATTACTCAGCTATTAAAAAGGATGCATCTGAATCAGTTCTAATGAGGTGGATGAAACTGGAGCCAATTATACAGAGTGAAGTAACTCAGAAAGAAAAACACCAATACAGTATATTAAAGGATATACATGGAATTTAGAAAGATGGTAATGATGACCCTATATGTGAGACAGCAAAAGAGACACAGATGTAAAGAATAGACTTTGGACTCTGGGAGAAGACAAGGGTGGGATGATTTCAGAGAGCATTGAAACATGTATATTACCATATGTGAAATAGATCACCAGTCCAGGCTTGATGCATGAGACAGGATGCTCAGGGCTTGTGCACTGGGATGACCCTAAGGGATGGGATGGGGAGGGAGCTGGGAGGGAGGGTCAGGATGGGGGACACATATACACCTGTGGCTGATTCATGTCGATGTATGGCAAAAACCATTATAATATTGTAAAGTAATTAGCCTCCATTTAAAATATGTAAATCAATTAAAAAAAAAAAAACTAGAACTTCCATATGACCCAGCCCCAGCACTCCTGCTCCTGGGCATATATCTGAAGAAAATCATAATTTCAAAAGATACATGCACCTCAGTGTTTATTACAGCACTGTTTACAATAGCCAGGACATGGAAGCAACCTAAATGTCCTTTGACAGAAGAATAAATAAAGAAGATGTGATACATACATACAATGGAATATTACCCAGCCATAATAAGGAACAAAATTGACTGTGCCATTCGCAGAGATGTGGATGGACCTAGAGACTGTCATACAGAGCAAAGTAAATCAGAAACAGAAAAACAAACATCATATAATACTGCTTACATGTGGAATCTAGAAAAATGATACAGATGAGCTTATCTGCAAAGTTGAAACAGAGATACAGAGGTAGAGAATAAATGTATGGATGCCAAGAAGGAAAGTTGGTGGGGTGAATTCAGAGATTGGCACTGACATATATGCATTACTTTGTGTTAAATAGATAACTAATAAGAACCTACTGTATAGCACAGGGAACTCTACCCAGTGCTCTGTGGTGACCTAAATAGGAAGGAAATTTATAAAAGAGGGGACATATGTATATGTGTGGCTGACTGATTTTGCTATAAAGCAGAAACTAGCATAACATTTAAAGCAGCTACACGCCAATAAAAATTAATTTTAGAAAAAGAGAGAAAAAAAATCTGCCTGCAATGAAGACCTGGGTTTGATCCCTAGGTTGGGAGGATCCCCTGGAGAAGGAAATGGCTACCCACTCCACTATTCTGGCCTGGAATTCTCCAGGACTCTATAGTAATCATAGGGTCTTAAAGAGTCGGACACGACTGAGTGACTGAGTGAGAGAGCTCTAAGGAAGTAAAATCAGTTCCAGGCTTCTTATGGTTGAAGCACATGGCACCGTGTCATGTCTACAGCATTCCTATAGGCCCAAGCAACCCTCTGGCCCTATGTTTAAATCTGGCCATTCACAACATTGTCAGCACTCGTTTATCAGAGCAACAAAGTATAAAACAGAAGTAGTACATTATAACCCATGTCAACTATGTTTGCAAATAAAGTTTTATTGGAAAACACCCCACTGAATGCCACAGCCAATCTCAGATTTCTGCCTCATACCTTCAGGAGTTTCTAGAACTGAATTCCTTTTGATGCCTGACCCATCCTGGATGTTTTTGGTTCACTGGTCCTTCCATTTCTGTGTTCAACTTCCCCAGCTCAAATAAGAAGTTAGAAAATTCAGATTTTTGCCTTTGAAACTAAGTTTCATAAGTCAGTTCACTCCAATTCAAGGCAGAGCTTCCTAAATCTCCTATTTGTATTAAGACATGTTAGGTATGGAGAGAAGGATGATTCTGTTAGATTTCATAAGATGAAGAGTCATGTTAGTTTGCCCATTTGTTGTGATTGTCTCTTAGTTTATGTTCTTCGATTAAGAATTAAAAATGAGTTGAAGGGCCAAGTCTACCTTAGATTTAGGACCTATGAGCTAACACTTCCCTTTCTTTACAGTTCACATTGGT
Source organism: Neotragus pygmaeus (assembly GCA_006410875.1). Lineage (NCBI taxonomy): Eukaryota > Metazoa > Chordata > Mammalia > Artiodactyla > Bovidae > Neotragus > Neotragus pygmaeus. Next base: position 141,042 of record SJYV01048537.1, on the reverse strand, counting down.
ATTTTTATATGTCTCCCTCTAATAAAATGTAATCATTTTATATTTTAAATTTATTCCTAAGACTATGAATTTTACCTGTTGTCTACTGTGTTTCAGTCCATAAATAAATCATGTAACAAAATTTTAAAAAAAGAGTTAAAGAAAAATAACACAGTTCTAAATTAAAGGTCCATCCAAAGTACTAGACTTAACAAAAGTATCCCATAGAGAATAATAAAGGTGTCTGTATTTAGCAAAGTTAAATATTAGTCTTTGCTGGCCCTGTGTTTTGGCAGACAGTTCCACTCCACAATGTAGAGATAGCTCTCATATTGAATTGCCTTTAATGGAGAAAAATGAATTGCTGTTGATCTTATCTTGATAAATTATGAAATGCTAGGCTAATCTCTCCCATTTTGATTTTCCACCTCATTTTTTCTTTCTATTTACCACACTTGAACTTTTTAAACAAAATGAGCCATACGGCTTGGCAAAATCAATATACTGGAATGGGTCTCTGCCATTGTTACTCTGAAAAAGGAACGTCATATATGCCATAACCAAAAGGCACGCTTCTATGGAATTCCACCAGTCTGATATACATTTGCTAGTGCTTTCAGGCCAAAGGACCCCGAAGTGTCCAATGAATCTGATTTTAACTTTCTCCAATTACTCCTATGCTATATGTATTACCCCAATATCTTAGCATCAGAGATGCTATACATACTCATGCCATTAGGTGCATGAGTGATTCAAGCATGATTCTCTCCGACTAAATTTCACATAAATTGAAATATCAGAGTCTAAAACAATCCAGTTTCTTTGACTTCTAACTGAGTACTAACCAATTCATTAAGCTTTAACTTGGTACTGCTCTATGTTTTGTTGAATTGAAATTTATGGAAAAGGTTTAGCCGAAGACAAGCATGAAATTAAAAAGTGTAAAATGAGCTGAGGTCTCTACTCATCATTAAAAAAAAAATTGGAGGTCTCTAATTATCTGATAGAATAGAATTAATAAAAATCATATATAATGTCATAATAGATTTTATTCTAGTAGAACAACATTATTATATCTGATTGTAAATCACATGAACACTTTCTGGCAACCAAAAGGGAAAAATTCACACTGTTGATAATTGTGCAGCTTCCCATATATCAAATGTATGAGGGATATATGTTACTTGTATCATTAAATTCTTATTATATTTTAATGTTGTAATCTAATTTCTCTAAGTGCCTCATTATTTTTCATTTCAGCTGCCAAATGCAAATATATTTTATGTTGTTAGTGAATTAAACAGAGGCATGCTAAAGAGATTGATATTTTGGATTCACTCTGTGATTTAAATATACTGATTATAGTATAAAATAAGAGGAGGAAAAATGTGCTGTTTCCTGTAGGTTACACCCAGTGGCTTATAATAAAGGCAATCTCTATTGTGCCCAGAAACATATTGTATGTAAAAAACTGGTGTGATAAATAATATAATTCCAAATAAATGTTGTTACTTATTTGCAACAGAATATCTGAGATATCAACAAAATTTGAGCTTCTAAAAATGTCTGTGGGTAAATTGTGTTGTACAAGAACCAGCAGAGCCTATTGAGAATGTAACTGCTTAATAACTACTCACTGTCCCCTATGTTGACATCTCTGGTGTGATGACAGACATGATTAGCATAAAGGGATACAACAGAATAATGTATCAGCTATCTGTTACTAAGTAACAAACCATACCAAAACTTAGTCACTTACAAAATAACTAATCATTTAGCTCATAATTCTGAGTGATGGCCATTTACGTTGTACTCAGTTGAGATGTTATGGCGTGGCACCTTTGTGTCATGTTCAGCTGCAAACTGAGCCAGTGGCTTTGCTAATCTTGGCTGGGCTCTCTCCATCTCTAGGATCGATCTCAACCAGCTTAATTGGGCTTCACAGCTCTGTTGACTGGTCCCTCATCCTCTAGGAGACTTGCCTGAGCTTTTTCACATGGCCATGATAGGGATCCCCAAGAAAGAGACCAGAAACACGTAAGAGCTCACAAGGCTTCAATCTGGAACTGCCATACCATCACTTCCATTGAATTTTACTAGATAAGCAAGTCTTGATTTAAGGGTAGAGAAATGGAGAGGAGTCCATGATAGGAGGAGCTATAAGATCACAAGACAAGGACACAAAAGTAAAAGAGCTTTGCAGTTATTTTTGTAAACAATCTCCCACACATGGTGAGTTATTAATATTGATACTACAAATAAATTTATTACAAGAATCTATAACTCTGTTGTTACTAGAACTTGTCAAGGAGTCCAGATCCTCCCCTGTAACTCAGTTATTTTTCAAAGAATGATGTGAGTTTTCAAAGAATGATTACACAAAGAACCAATAGCCAAATGAAATGTAGTTCTTATTTTCTTGATAATCACTGCCAAGCCCTGATAACCCATGGCCAGCTGCACAGAGAGGACATTAGTAACAGCTGCCCTTTGGCCTCTCAGTCATCAAGTCTTATTAAGAAAAAAACCACAGAGATGCAATTGGCTACATGGCTTTGGCAGAGAAAACTTTCTTGCTTGAAAAACTGATTCAGGGAATATTCTGGATCTCTAAACATTAAGATGAACAACTATTCCTCTTTTAGGATATCAGTAGCTAGGAAGGGGGTGGTCAGAAGTGGGCCTGGCTCACTTCCACCACTTCCAATCCCAACATTATGCAAAAATTGATGGCGACAATAAAAATTACAACAACAACAAGATAGTTTGAAGCTAGGTCTCTTGCCAAAATCTCAGCCAGACTCATGCAGGTGCTCTGGACAAATCACCAGTTCCCTCCAGCCCTCCTCACAAAACAGTAATTCAATGTGCTCATGGTTCTACCCTTGGGACAAGCTGACACTCAAATATACTTACTTCATAATAGCTTTACAACCGACCTGGCAACCCTTGCTATGGCTTCTCTCTCTTCCATAATTCAATGTGTGTAAAAAGACTATCTAATGCTCTAAAATGATATTTTTCCTCTGTTTAATCTAAAGTTTATAATGTAACCCTGGAAGAGTAAATTAACCAGTACCTGCAGACTGGAACTGCTGCTCTCAGCTTTATCTGGAACTTGTGATTTTAGAGGAAAACTGAGGTGGCAATACCTTCCTTTCTATTTATGTCTCTTTATCAGAACTCACATATGTTTGAGTTTCTTGCAATTTATAAAAAATAAAATATATTAGGTTTCTTGTAATTTATAAAAAATAAAATATATTAGGCTGGTGATTGTGGTTTTGGACTGTGAGTTTTAAATCACTATAATTAGGCTCATTTTTTATTAATCAAAATAGGAATCATTAAAGTCAACACATTTTTGCCAATGAGAAATGTTTGTTTATTCCTGTAACATAAAAATCCATGCTTTGGGGATTCAATTAACTTTGGAAAACTTTTTTTTTTTTTTTTTGCATCCTGCTGGTTGTGGAAGTGTTTTCCATACAAAAAGTTGTTGAGATGCTTGAAGAAGTGGTAGTTGGTTGGTGAAAGGTCAGGTGAATATGGCAGATGAGGCAAAACTTCAAAGGCCAATTCATTCAGCTTTGAAACACTGGTTGTGCAACCTGCGGTCAGACATTTTTGTAGAGGTTTGGGCCCTTTCTATTGACCAATGCTGGATGCAGGCATTGCAGTTTTTGGTGCATCTCATCTATTTGCTGAGCATACTTCTCAGACGTAATGTTTTCATTGGGATTCAGAAAGCTACAGTGGATCAGATAGGCAGCAGATTACCAAATAATGAGCGTGACATTTTTTTGGTGCAAGTTTGGCTTTGGGTAGTGATCTGGAGCTTCTTCTTGGTCCAAGCACTGAGCTGGTCATAGCTGCTTGTCAGATAAAATCCACTTTTCATCACACATCACAATGTGATCTAGCAATGGTTCATTGTTGCATAGGCTGAGAAATCAACACTTCATAACAATGACTTTTTTCATTTGCAGTTAGCTCATGAGACTCACTTATCAAACTTCTTCACCTTTCCAATTTGTTTCAGATGCCAAATGAGTGACTGCAGAATGGTCAATGTTGAATTCTTCTGCAACTTCTCTTGTAGTTGTAAGAGGATCAGTTCAGTGGTTGTTGTCAGCTCAATTGGTTTTTGTCAGCTTCCCATGGCTGGCCACTATGCTCCTCATCTTGAAGGCTCTTGTCTTTCTTGCAAAACTTTTTGAACCACCACTGCATTGTAAGTTTGCTGGCAGTTTCTTGGCCAGATGTGTTGTTGATGTTGTGAGTTGTCTCCCCTGCTTTACAACCCATTTTTAATTCAAATAAGAAAACTGTTAGAATTTGCTTTTTGTCTAACATAATTTCCATAGTCTAAAATAAACATAAAATAAGCAGCAAGTAATGTCATCATCAAAAACACATAAAGTAAGAAATTCACATTAAAATGATGTATAAAGTAACCATATTTATTTAAGAATGTACTCTAATATCAAATGGCTAATTTCAATAATGCAAACCCATAGTTATTTTCATACCAATCTAATAATTTAAAGCTTCCTGCATGCATGTGTGCTAAGTTGCTTCAGTCCTGTCTGACTCTTTGAAATCCCATGGACTTAGCCCACCAGGCTCCTCTGTCTACGGGATTTTTCCAGGCAACAATACTGGAGTGGGTTGCCATGTCCTCCCCCAGGGGAACTTCCCAACCCAGGGATCAAACCCAAGTGAACTGCATCTCATGCATTGGCAAGAGGGTTCTTTACGATTAGCACCACCTGGGAAGCCCTAAAGCTTCCTATAATCCCCTAATTTTTATCTAGTAATCACCATTCCCCACCTCTTCCTCACAGTCAAATTTTACTTTAATTCCTTCCTTTTCCTCTGGTTCTACTCAAGTCTGGCTTCAGACCCCACAACCCCACCAAATTTCTACTGCCAAAATGCCAGTGACCTCCATGCTATTAAATCTAGTAAACACTATCCCACTCGCATCTTTTTTGACAGCTTGGAAATATGTGATACAACTTACCATGCTATTTTTTCTTGGAATACTCTGTTTTCAGTGTTCTTCTGTTTTCTGGCTCACCCACCTTCACCTAACCAGAGTTCTCACTCTCTCTCCTCTTCTACCCTGTTGATCCATACTCTTCAATCTCCCCCTATACCTTCAATTGTAGCTAGGCTGATCAATCCCAAATTGAGCTCCACATTAATATTTCCAACAGTCTACTTAACCTCTCCATTTGTATGTTTCAGAGGCAGTTCAAAGCAAATATCCCACACTGATCTCATCATTTCCCCCCCTAAATAACCTGTGCCACCAGCATTCTCAAACCATAAATTGGAAGTCATCCTTGACATCTTCCTCTCCCGCCTAACAATATCCAAACAATCATCTCTAGTTCCTGAAGCCATCCATTCATATTCATCTTCCCTTCCTCATACTAACTGAAGTGAATCTTATCTCCTGGCAGACACATGGCAAAAGTTTTCTGGTTGACCTCCACCACTGGTTGTTGCTCTCTACAAATCCATTCTCTATTTTCCAGCCAAAAGATATAACTGTGATCATGTCTATCTTTAGCTTCAAATCAACTCTTCAATGCTTTTACATTTCACTTGGGATAAAGTTCATTTCAGTTCAGTTCAGTAGCTCAGTCGTGTCCGACTCTTTGTGAGCCCATGAATCCCAGCACACCAGGCCTCCCTGTCCATCACCAACTCCTGGAGTTAACTCAGACTCACGCCCATCAAGTCAGTGATGCCATCCAGCCATCTCATCCTCTGTCATCCCCTTCTCCTCCTGCCCCCAATCCCTCCCAGCATCAGAATCTTTTCCAATGAGTCAACTCTTCACATGAGGTGGCCAAAGTACCAGAGTTTCAGCTTTAGCATCATTCCTTCCAAAGAAATCCCAGGGTTGATCTCCTTCAGAATGGACTGTTTGGATCTCCAGTCCAAGGGACTCTCAAGAGTCTTCTCCAACACCACAGTTCAAAAGTATCAATTCTTCGGCACTCAGCCTTCTTCACAGTCCAACTCTCACATCCATACATGACCACAGGAAAAACCATAGCCTTGACTAGATAGACCTTAGTCAACAAAGTAATGTCTCTGCTTTTGAATATGCTATCTAGGTTGGTCATAACTTTTCTTCCAAGGAGTAAGCGTCTGGGATAAAGTTCATACCCCTGACAAATCCTACAAGGCTCTAGACAGTCAACCTCCTGGTCAACTTCCAGCATCGTCCCTTGCCACTCACCCCTTGCTATTCTCTCTGTTTGGCCTTATTTGAACTTCTGGATCATTCAGCATTCTTTCTCGTCATTGTACATGCTTTTATTTCCCACCCAACTGCATCTTCACAATAGTTTTTTCTGATCCTCCTGGTAAATATGTACTTCCTGTAACACTTCTGTTTGTTCAATAACTGTGCTCCCTATAATAAATAAACAATATTTTGTTTATAAACAATAAACAATAGCTGCACCTCCCCAAAGCAGGAGCTCTGCTATAATATTTCTGTCCAGTAAGGTACCTTACATGAAGTAACTGTTTAATAAATGTTTGTTGAGTAAATAAAGAATTTATAGACTTCTTGGTAATCCACCATTTCTAAAATGAAAAGTTTCATCTTTGATCCCAATCCTTGTATCAGCTACTTTTTGAGGTTATCTAGATGATATAATAAGTAATGTTATAAAAATAATAAATGTGAAAGTTCTCTGAAATTATAGTCTTTCAAAAATAAAAAAGATATTATAATAAGTCTAAGTATTATTCATGTAAATGGTCCAAATAGGTTTGGGAAGCACTGAGAACCCAAATTTTCATGAAGTTGAAAAAAACAGTTTCATGTTTAAATGACAAATTTAGCAATCTTAGGCATTTCAGTTGGAGGCTGACTGTTAACAATATTTCTATCATCTGATTATTCAAGTCACTAACTTTTATGCTGTGTCATGACCCCTGGTATCTCCTTTTTACCCAACACCATCTCAATGTTTAATCACTTGCTTTCCTCCTTTTTACCTTCTGATTTCACTTTATAGGTATTTACTATAAGACAATCACTGTACCAGGCTGTAGAGATATAAAGATAATGATCACATAGTTCTAGCCTTTCCACTTGCTGTTAAAATTAGGAAAACCATCTGACACAATGCAGTGCTAAAAAGGAAAGAATCTGAGGCCAGAAAAGCGTGGCTGTGCATTATACCTCTGCACAAATCTGTGAACTTTGGCACATCAAGTCTCATTACCTTCAACATGGGTAGAAACTACCACCCCAAACAACTATCCAAACAACTACTACAAGTTGATCTCAAATTCCCTAACTCTTCCTTCCTTCCATGTTCCCCCACAANACCTCTGCACAAATCTGTGAACTTTGGCACATCAAGTCTCATTACCTTCAACATGGGTAGAAACTACCACCCCAAACAACTATCCAAACAACTACTACAAGTTGATCTCAAATTCCCTAACTCTTCCTTCCTTCCATGTTCCCCCACAATGGGCATAAGTTTGTTCTCAGTCTGTGAGTCTTTTGTAAATAAGTTCATTTGTATTATTGCTTTTTTTTTAATTTATTTTTTTATATTTTAGTTTACAATACTCTATTGGCTTTGCCATACATCGACATGAATCTACCACAGGTGTACTTCATATAAGGGATATCATATGATATGTCTCTTTATCTGTCTGACTTCACTCAGTATGACAATCTCTAGGTCCATCCATGTTGTTTTACTTGGCATTATTTCATTCTTTTTATATGACAATCTCTAGGTCAATCTATGTTGCTGCAAATGACATTATTTCATTTGAGATCTACATATGCACGCTGCTATATTTAGAATGAATAGCCATCAAGGACCTACTGTACAGCACAGGGAACTCTGCTTAATGTCATGAGGCAGCCTGGGGAGTACTTAACACATAAGAAGCAGAATCAAAGTCTCACAATAGGGAAAATAAAAAAGATAAAAAATAGTGTTAAGAAATGAATTTCACAATTTATATTGATAATCTAAACAAACGATAATAGACAATTTCGAAATCTGTGATGCATACTCTTGAAACAGAATCAAGATGTTTAGGGTAAAACTGTGATGATAAAAGGCCACATTTTAAAGACAATAGCCATAAACTGTATGGAACATACTATATAGCACCTGACTACAGAATGCAACTCCTGGGAAGAAAAGATATGACCAACTTAGATAACATATCCAAAAGCAGTGACATTACTTTGCCGACTAAGGTCTGTCTAGTCAAGGCTGTGGTTTTTCTTGTGGTCATGTATGGATGTGAGTGTTGGACTGTGAAGAAGGCTGAGTGCTGAAGAATTGATGCTTTTGAACTGTGGTGTTGGAGAAGACTCTTGAGAGTCCCTCGGACTGCAAGGAGATCCAACCAATCCATTCTGAAGGAGATCAGCCCTGGGATTTCTTTGGAAGGAATGGTGCTACAGCTAAAACTCCAGTACTTTGGCCACCTCACGCAAAGAGTTGACTCATTGGAAAAGGCTCTGATGCTGGGAGGGATTGAGGGCAGGAGGAGAAGGAGACGACAGAGGATGAGATGGCTGGATGGCGTACTGACTCAATCGACGTGAGTGTGAGTGAACTCCGGGAGCTGGTGATGGACAGGGAGGTCTGGTGTGCTGCGACTCATGGATTCGCAGAGTCAGACATGACTGAGTGACTGAACTGAACTGAGAGAATGCAAATATTCAAAAAAGTTCAAGTGTACCAGATAAAATTGTAGTTGGAATCTTCAATATCCTTTATTCAGAATTAAATAACTCTAGTGAACTAAAAATAAAAGGACCACGGAAGACTTTAATATAAACGAGAAAAATCTTGATAGACTTACATATTCTCATCTCTACAAATAATATAAAAATTTTGCATTTACATAGGACATTTTTGAAAATCAAATCAATATTAACTTGTCCACAAAGAATATTTTAACAACTTTAAAAAGCAAAGATCACATTTTCTGATCATAATCCAATAAATATGGAAATTAATAGGAAAAAATGTGGCAAGAAAAGATTTGAAAACTAATATATATTCCTACCTAATACTCCAATCAAAAAGAATCAAAAGGGAATTAAAAATTACCTAGAAAATATTAAAAAGTGACTACTTGATATCAAATATTATGAAAGATAACAAAAGCTATACTCAAAAAAAAATTTTTTTTCATTGCCTTCATTATTAAGGAAAAGGGAGGAAAGAGGGAGGGAGGTAGACATGGAGAGTGGGAGGAAGAAAGAAGGAAGGAAATGGGGAGAATACTTGTATGAGATAAGAAGGAAAGCAGTTCTTAAGATTATCCACTCTGGGTCTTTTTTATAATTTTATTCACACATGTACATTTTAATGGATTAGAACCTTAGTTGTATGTACAATCAACACAATTTGCTTTGTTAAAAAATTCCCAATCTGTGATAAATCAAAACAAGAATGATTTGGTTCTTAGTAGTAGCTGGCTAATTCAGGCAGAATGAATAAGGACATTCTTGTATCAAATCAGAGCATGAATCTGAAAAGCTATTCAGTTCAGTTCAGTAGCTCAGTCATGTCTGACTCTTTGCAACCCCATGAATTGCAACACGCCAGGCCTCCCTGTCCATCATCAACTCCTGGAGTTCACCCAAACTCATGTGCATCGAGTTGGTGATACCATCCAGCCATCTCCTCCTCTATCGTCCCCTTCTCCTCCTGCCCCCAATCCCTCCCAAGTCTTTTCCAATGAGTCAACTCTTCACATGAGGTGGCCAAAGTATTGGAAAAACTATTAGATGCTGGTAAAAACTATAATAAAACATCCAAAGAATTATCCAGTACTTTCTGATGATGTCTACGAGAATCATTTATTTAAAGCTCTTTGTAGTAAACATTCAGGCTTTGTGTTCAGGGTTACAAATATGATGTGAAAATGTTCCAGAGTAGAGATGTTTTAGGAGGCATTTAGGAGTAAGTCTTACAAATCTCCCCAAGGAGCCTGACCCAAACGAGATTCTCATTTTTCAGGATACAAAATTTATTAAATGAAGAAAACTCTATTTCTTGAGGTTCACACAGAAACAATTCAATAGTATATATTTAAAATAAAAACCCACTAGTAGATAAGTAACTAGTATCTAGCTTCCTGTGGCCTCCCCTTAAATTATCATAAAGTGGTCGATATAGATAAAAAGTGGGAAATCTACAACAGCACAGAAAACTAAGGTTAGAAACACCACACACGTCAAAACCCTAGACGTTCCAAACACTAGAAACCAAACTGGATGGCAAACCATAGACTAAGAATTAGCTGTGTAATGAGTAAATGGAGAAGAAAACTGAATCAGGTCTTTTATGGTGAAATTAATGTTTTCAAACTGTGGTGCTGGAGAAGACTCTTGAAAGTCCCATGGACAGCAACGAGATCAAATCAGTCAGTCCCAAAGGAAATCAACCCTAAATATTCATGGGAAGGACTGATGTTGAGGCTGATGCTCCAGTACTTTGGCTACCTGACGTGAAGAGCTGACTCCTTGGAAAAGACCTGGATGCTGGGAAAGATTGAAGGTGGGAGGAGAAGAGGGCCACAGATGGTTGGATGGCATCACTGTCTCAATGGACATGAGTTTGAGCAAGCTCCAGGATATGGTGAGGGACAGGGAAACCTGGCGTGCTGCAGTCCATGGTGTTACAAAGAGTCAGACATAACTTAGTGACTCAACAACAACAAGGCATAAGAAGTAATTTCATACACACACACATATGTACATATATATAAGCAAAGAAGTAAAACATCAAATAAATATAAAAATTCAACCTCAGCACAATTAATTATATATATTAATTTGCCTCTCAAATTAGTAAAAAAAAAAAAAACACAATTATTATAATCATTAGTACCTAAGAAGCTTTTGTGAAGGACACAGTCACAAACTTCTGGTGAGACTGTTGTTGAAATGACATTTCTGGAAAATAACTGTGCAAATCATGTACAAAAATTTAAAAAGTGCTTATATCCTTTGACCATGATTACTTTTCCAGAATTCTATCTTAATGAAAACTTTTCATCACAGACTTACAATAGAAAAGAAATTTGAAAGCACATAAATGTATAACAACAGATGATTAATTAAACATATTTATGGGTCATCCATAATGTTATACACTCATTAAAATATCATTTATTAAAAACTAATGATACAGAAATATGCAGTCCAAAACTCATATCTACCATTAAATCATAGGAAAAATGCTGGAATAAAATGCAGCACAATCTTATGACTGTATCAGGGAAAAATGAATAATGTTTGCAGGATTTGCTAAGCTAGCTCATTTTCCTATTTGTATCCTATATCCATTACAGTTTTGTGATCTACATCAGAAGTCTTTTATTCATTTTCTACAAAATTGCTCCCTCTTTGCTTTAATTAGATTTAGGATCTTTGATCACATTATTCCTTTCTAATGCCATCTTATATTAGTTGAGTTTCAACTGAAGTCTCAAACTATGCCTATCATAACATTTTGTATTTTTGTAATAAAATTTTCCATACTTTGGTAATCACTTTTAATACACAGGTACCTGGAACCCAAAGAACTCCTTGTTATGTCCATCTAAAAATTACGATTTTTTTCCGGCCAATGGTCCTTCTTTATCTGTCTCCATTTTCTGTGTCCTGTTTACAACGCTGCTGCTGCTGCTGCTAAGTCACATCAGTCGTGTTCGACTCTGTGCGACCCGATAGACTGAAGCCCACCAGGCTCCTCTGTCCCTGGGATTCTCCAGGCTAGAACACTGGAGTGGGTTGCCATTTCCTTCTCCAATGCATGAAGGTGAAAAGTGAAAGTGAAGTCGCTCAGTCATGTCAGACTCTTAGCGACCCCATGGACTGTAGCCTACCAGGCTCCTCCGTCCATGGGGATTCCCAGGCAAGAGGGCTGGAGTGGGGTGCCATTGCCTTCTCCATTTGTTTACAATAATGTAGGGCAATTTTATTAAGTTTTTTTTCTTTCCACTCATTAAAATTTAGATTAAAACCAAGAGATAAGGTTTCTTGATTCTTATTTCAAACATATCTTTCATAATTTCCACTCAGTATATGGTAAACCCTTACTAGTAACTCTTTATTTCATTCAATATCATCCATATATTCTGCTGTTTTCATAGTCTTATTCTCTTTTAGTGTCACAACCATCCATCAGAAGGACTAAAACTGGCACTAATACCTGGGGACCATACCCAGCCAATCCCAGAATGTTATTCCAGAATGTTAAATGCATCCGAGATTTTTATCACAATGTGTAATGCATTTCCACTTGCTTTAGCAGAAACGAGTAGCCCTCAGTAAATGTTAGGGATCTACCAAAACCTCATTCACATTTTTTGAAATACAAGCCCAGGAATGCAGTCACAACACATAGCTGCCACTTAACATCACCAACCCTCACAATCATGTACAGCTGACAAGACCTCTTCTACCTATAGCCCCTCGACCTTCCTGCCTCAATCCTCCTCTAACGGGGTAGTGATGAAGCCTTTTCAAGATGCTCTAAGCCACCATTGATTAAAAACTCCCCTTGTTGTCATTGTGCAGTAGCTAAGTCATGTCCGACTCTTTGCAACCCCATGGACTGCAGCACACCAGTCTTCCCTGTCCTTCACTATCACCTGGGGTTTGCTTAAATTCATGTCCATTGAGTCAGTCCAACCATCTCATCGTCTACTTTAAAATATCCAAAGGCTTTAAAATGCCTTATGAACCTTCTCCTATCAATCTTCTACCTATTTATCTCTTACAACTGATTTACTACCACACTCAGAATTCTGTAAGAAGTCCTTCTATCCAAGAATACTTTAATAAGCTGGGTATAAAAATCATCTAGAAAGTTTTTTAAAGTGCACACAGGTTCCTTGGCTTATCCTCTAGAAATTCTGTTTCAGTAAGTCTAGGCAGGGTACTGGGAATTTTTAACATTGCAGTTGATTCTAATAGGGATGCTCTACAAG
>SJYV01048537.1:58535-127963 GCA_006410875.1 Neotragus pygmaeus | reverse complement strand
AATAATGTTTGCAGGATTTGCTAAGCTAGCTCATTTTCCTATTTGTATCCTATATCCATTACAGTTTTGTGATCTACATCAGAAGTCTTTTATTCATTTTCTACAAAATTGCTCCCTCTTTGCTTTAATTAGATTTAGGATCTTTGATCACATTATTCCTTTCTAATGCCATCTTATATTAGTTGAGTTTCAACTGAAGTCTCAAACTATGCCTATCATAACATTTTGTATTTTTGTAATAAAATTTTCCATACTTTGGTAATCACTTGTACTGAGAACTTTTAATACACAGGTACCTGGAACCCAAAGAACTCCTTGTTATGTCCATCTAAAAATTACGATTTTTTTCCGGCCAATGGTCCTTCTTTATCTGTCTCCATTTTCTGTGTCCTGTTTACAACGCTGCTGCTGCTGCTGCTAAGTCACATCAGTCTTGTTCGACTCTGTGCGACCCGATAGACTGAAGCCCACCAGGCTCCTCTGTCCCTGGGATTCTCCAGGCTAGAACACTGGAGTGGGTTGCCATTTCCTTCTCCAATGCATGAAGGTGAAAAGTGAAAGTGAAGTCGCTCAGTCATGTCAGACTCTTAGCGACCCCATGGACTGTAGCCTACCAGGCTCCTCCGTCCATGGGGATTCCCAGGCAAGAGGGCTGGAGTGGGGTGCCATTGCCTTCTCCATTTGTTTACAATAATGTAGGGCAATTTTATTAAGATTTTTTTTCTTTCCACTCATTAAAATTTAGATTAAAACCAAGAGATAAGGTTTCTTGATTCTTATTTCAAACATATCTTTCATAATTTCCACTCAGTATATGGTAAACCCTTACTAGTAACTCTTTATTTCATTCAATATCATCCATATATTCTGCTGTTTTCATAGTCTTATTCTCTTTTAGTGTCACAACCATCCATCAGAAGGACTAAAACTGGCACTAATACCTGGGGACCATACCCAGCCAATCCCAGAATGTTATTCCAGAATGTTAAATGCATCCGAGATTTTTATCACAATGTGTAATGCATTTCCACTTGCTTTAGCAGAAACGAGTAGCCCTCAGTAAATGTTAGGGATCTACCAAAACCTCATTCACATTTTTTGAAATACAAGCCCAGGAATGCAGTCACAACACATAGCTGCCACCTAACATCTTTGTGACCTCTCGGAGTGAAATCAACACCAACCCTCACAATCATGTACAGCTGACAAGACCTCTTCTACCTATAGCCCCTCGACCTTCCTGCCTCAATCCTCCTCTAACGGGGTAGTGATGAAGCCTTTTCAAGATGCTCTAAGCCACCATTGATTAAAAACTCCCCTTGTTGTCATTGTGCAGTAGCTAAGTCATGTCCGACTCTTTGCAACCCCATGGACTGCAGCACACCAGTCTTCCCTGTCCTTCACTATCACCTGGGGTTTGCTTAAATTCATGTCCATTGAGTCAGTCCAACCATCTCATCGTCTACTTTAAAATATCCAAAGGCTTTAAAATGCCTTATGAACCTTCTCCTATCAATCTTCTACCTATTTATCTCTTACAACTGATTTACTACCACACTCAGAATTCTGTAAGAAGTCCTTCTATCCAAGAATACTTTAATAAGCTGGGTATAAAAATCATCTAGAAAGTTTTTTAAAGTGCACACAGGTTCCTTGGCTTATCCTCTAGAAATTCTGTTTCAGTAAGTCTAGGCAGGGTACTGGGAATTTTTAACATTGCAGTTGATTCTAATAGGGATGCTCTACAAGTGTTTTCATATTTATAAGAAACTTGAGCATCATTTCTCAAGTTCCTTTCCCTGCAACAGATTTATTCAACTCCTCAAAATACTTTGCTTCCAAGGGTAACTACAGATTGTCTTGTTAAACCTATTTTGTTTTAGTTTTATCCATTTGATGGCCAGTCAGTATTAACATATGAAATATTTAAATGCTTCTTCATAGGAACCATATATTCATGGAACAAAAGACCCTAAAACCAAGGCTCCCCTTCCTTAGAGCAGCAGGCAGCACTATAAGAAGTGTTCCTTCACCTTTCCTGATTAATTCTGGATACCTCTGAAACCCCTGCTTCTGGATCTAAACATCAATTACCATATTCTTATAGGATAAGCAGCTTTCCACACCTACATTTTCATGATCAATTATGTCATATAACTAACAGTTATTTATTTCCTGAATAAATTTAAACCAGGAAAATACCATTCTATTGCATCTTAATGTCTGCTCATACAATTCACCATATTCAGCTTATCTTTCTCCTGCCCCCTTTTGTCCTTTCTATAGTTTTTCCTACTTGCTTTTTTAATTACCAAACTTGCATAACCTCCTGGTGCATTTATAAACCCTTTCTAGTTCAGTCCTACAGGTACACAAAGCTTATAATAACAATGTTTACTGTTAATACCTGAATAAAAATGATGTCTGTTAACATTTAGGACCTTTTCAATCACAACACGGGCTTCCATTACATAATCAAGGCAGAGCAGTACAATAAATTATAACATTTTTCTTTCTCCTCAGTCGAATATCTCACTTGAAGCTCCTTTAATTACCAAATCTGCATAAACCCTGGTGCATTTACTGAACCTTTCCAAGTCAGCCCTACAGCTACATAAAGCTTATAACAGTGTTTACTGCTAACACCTGAAGAATAAAATAATGTCTGTTAATATTTAGGACTTTCTCAACCACGACAGGAGTTTCCATTATGTAATCAAGGCAGAGTAGTACAATAAATTACAATATTTTTCCTCTCTTCAAATATATAACTTTAAACAAAAGATCTTTACCTAAGAAGTGTAAATTCTATTTTCACTTACAGGATGACATTTACATATGAGAGAACTTAATTTACAAAATAGTCTTTTTTTTTCATTCTCAAGTCAGGTGACTGGTAGTTTGTAAAGAAGGAATAGTTAACCGGTTATCAAGAGAAAGATAAACAAGCTGAGCCCTTCATAGAGACCATGAGCTATTTCTCACAAATGCACATTATATATAGTTGAACAACCTTTCTGAAACATGCATACTATCAGCTCACTGACATCATCTTTTAAGCTAATGTACTCAGACATTTCTTGGGAGAAAAATGACTTCTGAGATGATTTTTAAACCAAGAAACAAAAATATATTACACTTTCAAAGTAGACGATATTGCATTTAAATATATCCCCATTTACAAATATTATAAATACCTAGTAACTATAAATATGATGAATATTAAACAAGTGGGAAGTGTTTTCCCTTGCAATACAATTTGAATCAGAGATTATCTCAATATTTCTCAAACAACTTTTAATACACTGAAACTATTCCTGAAATTGCCTTGAGAACATGAGTAAACTGATGTCCCAAAGAGGCTAAGGAAGAAGTCCTGCAATTCAACGGATACAAATCTCCCTCCACAACACAGAGTAAGTTATTTATTCTGTTTGCCCCTCGGTTTTCATGTCTGTACAATGAAGATTATTAGAGTTCCTGTCTCACAGGGTCATTGGGATGATTAGATACAAAAATAAATGTGTATCCTGTATCTTTTTATTTTTATATGTATGTGTATTTATGTATGTGTATTTGTATTATGTTCATATATATAACTGTAAAAATTAGTATAAAGAAAGTAATAAATATAAAAAAGCACATATAGTGAAAACTCACTAATATACATTATTCTTATTATACAGTTTTGGGGCACTGAAATTTCCCAGAATGGTTATATTGGGATGTCTTACTTTATTATTAGACTAGTTTCTTGTCAAAAATATATTTCCCAATGGTACTCTATAGTCAAAATCTCAGATAAAAAGCAAAGTAAGATGCTTTTAAGGCAAAGTACTTTCAAAAAAATCCTCTATAAATTTCAGGCATTATTAGTGTTGATGATGATTGTGATAATGACATTTCTCAAATCTTAATGTCATTCAGGTGTCCCACTTTCTCCAGCCTTCCAGAGTCACTCTTCCTTTTTACACAAGTAACAGCAATTCAGTTACCACCTTTTGTTACAGTTTCCCCCACCCCTGAGGACTCACTGAGGAATGCATATGTGTGGCACAATTACACTCTCTGGGTCACTTCTCAAGTATGTAATGCCTGCCCATCAACACCCAAAGCACAGCTAAGATTAAGTGGAAGCCATAGCCAAAGAGAAGGTCATTGTAATGCAAGAAAGGAAAACGCAATGCTTCAAAAGCCCCTTCACAGGCAGTGACTTATTCTTTTTAGCTCCTCATATATTTCTCCTCAGAATTTTATCTGCCAACATATTATAGAAGTTGCCTTAGCTCTTCTCAACTGAAGTTCTTTCAGACTATTTCCTTCCTACTGAGACCTCGGGTACCTGTGGTGGATTCATGTTGATGTATGGCAAAGCCAATAGAGTATTGTAAAGTAAAATAAAGTAAAAAATAATAATAATAAAAAGAAGAAGAAAAAAAGAGAGAATAGCAAAACTCTCCCTCTGCCTTCTGCCACCCAAATGTGGTCAAGGGTATATTTTCCAAAGTTTGAAAAGCATCACAACCGGGGCTCCTCTGCACAATCTTCATTATTGTGTTTACCTATCCTTCCAGTCTATGGATCATCAGTGAACAAGCACATGGAGGGTAAAAAAGAGTGAAAGAGAGAGAGAGATCCACCTGTCAATAACAGACATTAATTTTCATAAAAAGTTTAGCCAAAATCCATATTTAGGAGAAGACATATTGGGCTCTTCAAGGCCATACCCTTAATAAGTATACACCCAATTTAACATTTCAATCTGAGGCATCTGTATTTGAATTACTTCTCCAGTTCTGGGTTTCTGGAGTACCATGAATTAGATTCTTGCTTTGATTCTAGTTGGTTAAAACTACTCACACAACTGGTCTTTCCCATAACAAAAGAGGCTCAATCCCCAGCCTAAATTCCCTCTTCTGCTCTGAAATTTAGACAGCCTTTATGTCTCTCAAATGGTATTTTTCCAGCTTCAATTATTTTAAGATCTCAGCATTTGACTTTGTAAATATGAATATGGATTTATATTTAAGTAAATATGGAGCACAAGAAGAAACTCTAAGGACTATTATTTGGTAAGGGATATAGGAGGCATATACAAACAATTCATGAGCAGGCATGAATTTTAATAAATATCAAATTATCGATCTGGGGTTTGTAGCTGAGAAAGAGGAATTCCAAATGACTCTCTCATACCCCCCAAATAGAACAAAGTCAAATAATCAGCTAGAAGTTAATTTTGAGATAGCTTGTTAGAACAGGCACATATATGCTTTCCTAATCCTTGGTGAAAAAAATATAACATTATTGTCTATTCTTCGACAGCTCAGCCTACTTATTAATTAAATATTTAAAAAACATATTTAGAATTAGCTCTATATTTGTTTTGAAATATGAAATATTCTTCTTCTAAGAGAAAAAAATCATGCCAGAATCAAGTAAGTATATCCAGATACCATCACCATATAAACATGACGGAGCACAGAGGCTAGAGTGCAAAAGACATCTAGGTGCCAGTTTCGCTTACAATCTGAAGTGAGACCCAACAGTCCAATGAGAGTCTTACCTCCATCAGTGAACTTGGTGACTATAAGCTGTTAGATGTAATTTGGACAGTGATGCAGTTCCATGAAGCAGGTGCTAAAAAGAATGGTCCTCCTGGGACCTTTAGGGGATCAAGCAAAAGTACCATCTTAAAAACCCTGATTGAGAGCTTTCCTGGTAGTTCAGTGGTAAAGTATCCACCAGCCAATTCAGGAGACACAGGTTTGATCTGGTCTGGGAAGATCCCCCATGCTGCAGGGCAGCCAAACCCATGGGCCACAACCATTGAGCCTGTGCTCGAGAGCCTGGGAGCCATCCTACTGAGCCCACATGTCCCAACAACTGAGCCCACATACCACAACTACTGCAGCCTGTGTGCCCTAGATCCCATGCTCCACAATAAAGAAGCCATCACCGTGAGAAGCCCATTCACTGTAGCTAGAGAGTAGCCCCTGCTCACCACAACTAGAAAAAGCCTGTGCCCACCAATGAAGACCCCAGCATAGCCACAACTTAAATAAATAAATAAAAATGTTTAAAATTCCTGAATGAGCAGTGAAAACTTATTCATCTTTGATCAATTCTTGATAATTAGAAGTTTAAAGGTTTAAAGGAAGGTGCTGAAGTTGCCATAAACGTACCACCTTCGTACATAATCAAAAGCAGCAGTTTGAGTCCAAAGGGGTTTAATTACCCTATATTACGAAAACATTCCCAGAAGTGTTCGAACTTCTGTAATCTTAATATTACTTGCAATTTTCCAAGCAAACATTTTCCAAAAGTAGTTTTTAACTTAAACCATGATTTAATTTCCCTCTTGTATCAAAAAATAATTAAAATGAACTTTATTTTTTCTCTCTAGAGCATTTCCTTTTCTCTTAAGGCATATGGACCACTCATAAATCAGATTTACAGAAAAATGATACAAAAGATTACATGTCAAGCAATTATGCAATAAAATCAATTGTAACTGTTTCAACTAGTTTTCAATAAATTAACTGACTTCACTCATTTGATTGCCTAATTTTTCAAACTGCCACCCTTGTAAGTATGAAACACATCTTGATGATTTTGACACTAAATTATGTTGTATTTAAACCTAGATGGTCTTTTATACATCCCTGAAAATTCTAATAATTTGGAGAGCTGGTCTTTCTATGGAAAATTTTTTATCATAAGCGAAGAATGCTCATGGATTTCACATTCAGTTCAGTTCAGTTCAGTTCATTCGCTCAGTCATGTCTGACTCTTTGCGACCCCACGAACGGCAGCACACCAGGCCTTGCTGTCCATCACCAACTCTTGGAGTTCACTCAAACTCATGTGCATTGAGTTGGTGATGCCATCCAGCCATCTCATCCTCTGTTGTCCCNTCTTTTTCTGCCATAAGGGTGGTGTCATCTGCATATCTGAGGTTATTAATATTTCTCCCAGCAGGCAGGTCATGGTGGAGAGGGCTGACAGAACGTGGTCCACTGGAGAAGGGAATGGCAAGCCACTTCAATATTCTTACCTTGAGAACCCCATGAACAGTATGAAAAGCAGTCATTAGGAAGCTAATTATTAGGGAAATGTAAATCAAAACAACAATGAGATATCACTTTCTACCTGTCAGAATGGCTATTATCAAAAAGAACACAAAACATGTTGGCAAGGATGTGGAGAAAAGGGAACATTTGTACACTGTTGGTGAGAATACAAATTGGTTCAGCCACTCTGGAAAACATTATTAGGGCTCATCAAAAAACTAGAAAAGGATCTATCATTTGATAAAGCAATTCCACTCTTGGATATATATCCAAAAAAACCCCACTAATTTAAAAAGACACATGCACCCCAATGTTCATAAAAGCACTATTTACAATAGCTAAGATATGAAAGCACCCATATCCATCAACAGATGAATGCATAAAGAAGATGTAGTACATGCACACACACACAAATACACAATGGAATGTTACACAGCCATGAAAAAGAAAATTTGCCATTTGTAACAACATGGATTGGCCTGGAGGTATTATGCTCGGTGAAATAGATCAGATCGATAATGGTAGATACCATANAAAGAAGATGTAGTACATGCACACACACACAAATACACAATGGAATGTTACACAGCCATGAAAAAGAAAATTTGCCATTTGTAACAACATGGATTGGCCTGGAGGTATTATGCTCGGTGAAATAGATCAGATCGATAATGGTAGATACCATATAATATCACTGATATGTAGAATCTAAAAAATAATACAAATGATCATATACAGTATAACAGACACAGACTTACAGATATAGTAAACCAACCTGTGGTTACCAATGGTGAGAGAGGACAGAGAGGGACAACTTAGGGGTACGAGATTAAGAGGTACAAACTACTAGGTATAAAACAGACATTCAACAAGGATACATTGCGGAGCATAGGAAGTGATAGCCATTGTCTTAATGACTATTAGTGTAGTATAATATGTACACTGAACCACTATGCTATATACCAGAAAGTAACGCAATGCTGTGGATAAAATATACTTCAATAGAAAAGAGAATTTTGTATTAAGTTGGCGCAAAAGTAACTGTGGTTTTGCATTGTTGAACTTTGCCATTTACACTGGAATATATTCTTAAATGTGGTTATATTACACATCATTTTAATGCACATTTCTCAGTTTATGGGTTTTTTTTTGGCTAATGATTTATTACTTGCTATCTATTTTATCCTTATTTTAGACTAGGGAAATCATGTTATACAAAAAGTAAATTTGAGCAATCTTCTTCTTGGGGTTCAAAATGTGTTCCAAAGCAATGGAGACAACTTGCAACATCAGCCCATTTGGCTCAGGAACTGCTAACGAAGCTACAGTTTAGTGGTGGTTCAAGAAGATTTCCAAAGGAGATGATAGCATTGAACACGAGGAGAGCAGTGGCCAGCCATCAGAAGCTGATGATGACCAGCTGAGAGCAATCACTGAAGCTGTTCCTCTTACAACTACATGAGAAGCTGCTGAAGAACTCAAGGCTGACAAATCCTCAATCATTCAGCATCTGAAACAAATTGGAAAGGAGGAAAAGCTCAACAAGTGAGTACCTCGTAAAGAAAGAAAGTAAAAGAAAGCATTAGTCACTCAGTCATGTCTGCCTCTTTGCAACCCCATGAACTGTAGCCTGCCAGGCTCCTCTGTCCATGGAATTCTCTAGGCAAGAATACTGGAGTGGGTAGCCATTCCCTTCTACAGGGGATCTTCTCGATCCAGGGATTGTACATGGGTCTCCTGCATTTCTGGCAGATTCTTTACTCTCTGAGGGAAGCTGGGTGCCTCATAAGCAGACCACAAATCAAAAATATCATTTTGAAGGGTCATTTTCTCATTGGAAAAGGAGTACGTCAAGCCTGTATATTGTCACACTGATTATTTAACTTATATTCAGAGTACGTCATGTGAAATGCTGGACTGGATGAAGCACAAGCTGGAATCAAGATTGAGAAAGAAATATCAATAACCTCAGATAAATGGCAACCCACTCCAGTATTCTTGCTAGGAGAATTCCATGGACAGAGGAGCCTGGTAGGCTACAGTCCATGGGATCGCAAAGAGTTGGACACAACTGAGCGACTTCACTTCACTTCACTTCATGAAGATGACACCACCCTTACAACAGAAAGCAAAGAGGAACTAAAGAGCCTTTTGATGAAAGTGAAAGAGGAGAGTGAAAAAGATGCCTTAAAACTCAACATTCAAAAAACTAAGATCAAGATATCTGGTCCCATCACTTCATGGCAAATAAATGGGGAAACAATGCAAACAGTGAGAGACTATTTTCTTGGGCTCCAAAATTACTGCAGATGGTGACTCCAGCCATGGAATTAAAAGATGCTTGCTCTTTGAAAGAAAAGTTATGACCAACCTAGACAGCATATTAAAAAGCAGAGACAGTATATTGCCAAAAAAAGGTCTATCTAGTCAAAGTTATGTTTTTCTCGGTAGTGATGTATAGAAGTGAGAGTTGGACCATAAAGAAAGCTGAGTGCCAAAGAATTGATGCTTTTAAACTGTGGTATTGGAGAAGACTCTTGAGAGTCCCTTGGACTGCAGGGATACCAAACCAATCAATCCTAAAGGAAATCAGTTCTGAATATTCATTGGAAGGACTGATGCTGAAGCTCCAATACTTTGGCCATCTGATGTGAAGTATTGACTCATTAGAAAAGACACTGATGCTGGGAAAGACTGAAGGTGGGAGAAGAAGGGAACAATGAGATAGTTGCATGGCACCACTGACTCGATGGACATGAGTTTGAGCAAGCTTTAGGAGTTAGTTGGTAATGGACAGGGAATCCTGATATGCTGCAGTCCATGGGGTCACAAAGTGTTGGACATGACTGAACGACTGAACTGAACTTAATCTGTCAAGAACAATGACTCATTTCTGGATTGGATTGTGATGTGTCATGAAAAGTGGATTTTATATGGCAACTGGTGATCATTAGCTCAGGGGTTGGACTGTGAAGAAGCTTCAAATCACTTCTCAAAGCCAAACTTGCACCAAAGAAGTCATGATCAGTGTTTGCGGTCTGTTGCCTATCCACTACAGCTTTCTGAATCTTGGTGAAACCGTTACATCTGCAAAGCATGTTCAGCAAATTGATGAGAAGCACTGAAAACCGCAATGCCTGCAGCCAGCATTGTTCAACAGAAAGGGCCCAGTTCTTCTGCACAACAACTGACTGCAGGCTGCACAACCAATGCTTCAAAATTTGAACAAATTGGGCCATGAAGCTTTGCCATCCACCATATTCACGTGATCTTTTGCCAACTGACTACCACTTCTTCAAGCATCTTCACAACTTTTTGCAGGCATAATGATTCCACAGCCAGCAGGAGGCAGAAAGTGTTTTCCAAGAGTTCATCAAGTCCCAAAGCATAATTTTTATGCTCTAGGAATAAACAAACTTATTTCTCGTTGGCAAAAATGTGTTACTTATAATGGTTCCTATTTTGACTAATAAAGATGTTCTTGAGCCTAGTTATAAGAATAAAAAATTCACGGTCCAAATTCATAATTACTTTTTTACCAACCTAAATATTTCTCAGATGGCCCTAGTGGTGAAAAAAAAAATTTTTTTTTGCCTGTCAATGTAGGAGACTCAAGAGATGAGGGTTGGCAAAATCCCCTGGAGAAGGAAATAGCAACACACTCCGGTATTCTTGCCTGGAAAATCCCATAGACAGAGGAAGCTGGTGGGCTATATGGGGTTGTAAAGAGTCAGACAAAACTGAGCACACACAGTGGCATACATGGTCAAGTAAGTGCCATATAAGGCAAATATCTGAGCCTAAGCAAAATAAAACAAGACCTTTGATGACACCTTATATACAAATTAGAGAAACATTGCTGAAGACCTGAGTATGGTTTTTAAGGTTCAATCAGGAAGCAAAAAGTACAAGTTTTAGCCATTAAGACCGGGTTTAATATAAGGAAGAATTTTCTAGTAGTAAGATCTCTCCTTTCAGTGGCCTCAAGAGATGATGACTTGTTCATAATCGAGGTATCAACTTTGAAAAGGGATTCTACTGCCAGGAGAGTCACTTAAAACTTGATAAACATGCAATCATAAAATTTGTCTATGAAGTTAATATAACCAGTTCCAAGCATTCTTTTTGTAAATTACATCTATCAGGGGAGGAAAAGTCATGTGATTTCTTTTCTTTTCTCAACTAGGGGCTCTTGAGGAAGATTTCAAGCAATAGATTTAACCAGTTTTGTCCACAGGTCACAATTCCAGGGTATACCCACAATATCCAACCTACTCATGTAGCTATTCCCAGCTCAAGTACTGGGGTAGTGGTATCCAAATTGTCATTTCCATGATTTCTAACTTCCTTAGTCTTGTCTCTTAACCAAATAAATGTTCCAGTGTCTCCCAGTTTGATTGGTAATAGTGTCCTTGTCCTCCCAGGGGTACCTCCTAAATATACCAGCCAGCAATTTAACTGGTGCAGTTGTCTAAATAATAAGCCCTCTCAGTGAATAAACCTTTTCACAGGTGCCAGGCAGCTGAGTCATTTTCATGGCTACAGGTGCTAGGCAGAGTGACTGCCTGAGGTCTCACCCAGACCACAGAACCATGTCCCCCTAAGTCTGTGCAAACCTGATGGAATACATTTCCTTCTTCTGTTTTAGATGATGAAAAGTCCCCATGAATTATACTAGGTTTGTTCTCTTCCCTTTGCCCTCCTTCATTTGTCTGCCTACCATACTCTATTAATTGCATTCCCCCCCAAATAGGATAAAAAACTACCTTCTCATTCCTTCTTTGTTCATTCATTTTTTTAATTTTTCTGTTGCCTTGTGTCTCTGATAGCTTTGGCAGTTGATTGGTTCTTTATTTTGAGCTTTAATGGTAACTGTGTGGTTTGTCATTTTACTGGAGAAACAGCCACAATATAAGAAATCATACATCTATCTCTGGAACTATGCTGGCAGATCTGTATAATTTTCTACATATTTCCCCTAAAACTTCGCGTAGCCTATGTTTACATGATTTTTTTTTAACCATTATATTTCTAGCTTCCTATTTTAGCACTGCCAACTCAAGGAAGTCTCATATGAATGGATACATCCTTAGAAGGAATTTAAGAGGAAAAGTACTTAAAACTGCAAATCAAAACACCACTTGAGTTCTATATGAACCTATGGTTAAGAGGTTTATTTGCACCCTCTTTAGGCACACTTTTTCTTGGAATGGCACTCACCATAATTTGTGGGCAGTGCTCATTAAATATACAGTTCAATTTTAGAAAATAACTGATAAAGAGATATACTATCAAGAATTTGTTCCTATAGGTACATCCTTTATACATTAACTTTGTGCCAGCATGGCCTCAATTTCATTCTCTTTTCTTATTTAAATTGCCTATCCAGTCTTCTGGGGGCTTCCCCGGTGGCTCAGAGGTTAAAGCATCTGCCTGGAATGCGGGAGACCTGGGTTCGATCCCTGGGTCGGGAAGATCCCCTGGAGAAGGAAATGGCAACCCATTCCAGTATCTGTCTTTAGAAAGATAAGAAATAGTCTGAAAATGTTTATATCCATGAATCTAAATATACAGAATCATAAATTATACAGATAGGGTGGAGTTGAGAGTTGCATTAAAGTACTTGATACTTTAGTCGATGAGTTTGAGAACCTGTAGAAGTTACATGAGTTGGATACAGTTCCAAGGAAGGAAAACCAGGTGTCCTGCCCCTGTTACTGTACTTCTAATAATCTGGGGAGTTTATAACAGACAAAATGATTTCATCAACTTCAGCTATAATTGATTTTAACTGGGAACTCCATTTTCTCAAAGGAAATTTCAAAGAAATACTGAGTCCATTTCAAGTTTAATAAAATTTTACTTTTTCTTTAACAATGGCCTTTTCCAAAGTTCAAACATTTTAACCAAATATTCAGAGCATACTACTCATGAAAAAATTACAGACAAAATTTTAGTCCTTAATCACTTCTTTTGCCTTTCAATTTTAATTGGCAGAACTTGAAAGTAAAAGGTACAAGGAAGATTAATTCCCTTTCTCATCACAAATGCCATAGTCCTTCAGTCATTTATAACTTTTTCCTGGCAGAGCTGCCCTTGCAGCATCTGTATAATCTTTTCCCAATGCCTGGCCAGGTTTCCCTGGAGCCACTTTCCAGGAATGTCTGGAATTAGAATATTTTTTTGTCATTTTTTTCTTCTTTTTTCCTTCAGTTCAGTTCAGTTCAGTTGCTCAGTCATGTCTGACTCTTTGCAACCCCATGAATCGTAGCACACCAGGCCTCCCTGTCCATCACCAACTCCTAGGGTTCACTCAGACTCATGTCCATCGAGTCAGTGATGCCATCCAGCCATCTTATCCTCGGTCGTCCCCTTCTCCTCCTGCCCCCAATCCCTCCCAGCACCAGAGTCTTTTCCAATGAGTCAACTCTTCGCATGAGGTGGCCAAAGTACTGGAGTTTCAGCTTTAGCATCATTCCTTTAGCATCATGTATTGCTGAAGCCTGGCTTGGAGAATTTTGAGCATTACTTTACTAGCGTGTGAGATGAGTGCAATTGCGCAGTAGTTTGAGCATTCTTTGGCATTGCCTTTCTTTGGGATTGGAATGAAAACTGACCTTTTTCAGTAATTATGTCTTTTGTTTCCTGTCTCACACTTAACTGTTGGATATATTGGATGGTATTTCAGTGGTCATTTTAAAAGAAAACAAAATTTTAGTCTCCACTGAAATGATGATATCAAGCCATCATCAAGTCCCATGAGTAAAAGCTGAATGGAAGTAATAAACTTCAAAAATGTTTATAAAGACTTAAAAACTATTAGTAACAGTTTAACTGAAGTATAATGACATTTACTATACTATTTATCACAAGTATACAATTTGATAAGATTAGACAAGTGTGTATACTCATGAAAACTATCACTGCAATCAAGACAATGAAGATATGCTTCACCTCTGATTACAATCTTTTCATCCATCCCCTCTTCCCTCCTCTGCCTGTTCACTCCAGGCAGACACTGGTCTGCTTTTTGTCATGATAGATTAGTTTGCATTTTCTAGAATCTTATATAAATCATAGTCTGTACTCCATTTTGTCTAGCTTTTTTTCATATTATAGTTATTTCGAGACTAATCCATGCTGCAGCATGTTTAAATAGTTCTTCTGTTTTATTGCGGAGTAGTAAAGTAGTACTCAATTGAATGACTATATCAGAGTTTGCTTATCCATTCATTTGTTAATGGATATTTGAGTGGTTTCCAGCTTGGGGCTATTAGAAACAAAGCTGCTATGAGCATTTGTACATAAGTTGTTGTAAAGACATATGTTTCTGCTTTTCATGGGTAAATACTTAGGAGTAGAAAAGCTGGATCATATGGTAAATGTATACCAAAGTTTTATTTTTAATCCACAGTATTTTTACCAAGTTGCACTATTCCACATTCCTACTAGCAGTGTATAAGAGTTCCACTTTATCTACATCTTTAACATGGTAAGGCCTGCATTTTTTATTTTAGCCAAACTTATAAATATGTAGTGTTATCTCATTATGGTTTTAATTTTCTTTTCTCTAATGATTAATGTTGCCAGGCACCCTATATTACTCCGCTTGGAATAAAAATGGAACCGGCCACTTTGTTATTTATGTACTTGTCCTGGTGTCTCAGAGCCTGAGATCTCCACATAAAATGGCTGGACTAAGTAAAATCCACAGAACTCATTTAATCTTAAACCCTAGAAATGCATAAATCTCCCCTCAATCAGGATGATAAATAAATAAAGCATAGCTGGTGGAAACTAAATTCTAAATCAAGAAAAAGAAATCATCTAAAAAATTCAAAAGGAAATCATTCTGTAGATATTATCTACTAAAAGAACCAAAAGAANTAAGTAAAATCCACAGAACTCATTTAATCTTAAACCCTAGAAATGCATAAATCTCCCCTCAATCAGGATGATAAATAAATAAAGCATAGCTGGTGGAAACTAAACTCTAAATCAAGAAAAAGAAATCATCTAAAAAATTCAAAAGGAAATCATTCTGTAGATATTATCTACTAAAAGAACCAAAAGAAGTTTTCATTGTTTTGACTAAACTACTCCATCTTCAATAATATGTAAAAAATGAATGATCTTAATAGAACCGCATCAGAAAACCAGGAGAAGAGACTGGGCTGAGATTAAAGATCAACCATATAAAACGGCAGTCAGGGTGACATCTCTAAATGCTTGAAGGAAAGTGTGACTGGTGCCAGATTTTTATTCCAGCCAAATTGGCTTCCACCACAACAGGAAGACATCTGCAAAAACATCTCCAACAACTCAGTAAATCATAAACGCTTTGGGGAAAAAAAAATAAAAAAGACACACTTTGTTAAGCGAAGGAGTGAGCTTATCTATTCATCTATTTATTTGTTAAATAAATATTTATTAAATCATTGTTGAAAAGGTGATCATCATCTCAAAGTAATAGGTAATTCTATGGTCCAAAACCATGAAAAAGGTATTGTGCGTGCATGTTAAGTCACTTCAGTCATGTCTGACTCTTTGCAACACTATGGACTATAACCCACTAGGCTCCTCTGTCCATGGGATTTTTTTAGGCAAGAATACTGGAGTGGATTGCCATTCCCTCCTACAGGGGACCTCCTCAACCCAGGGATCAAACCAGCATCTCTTATGTTTCCTGCATTGGCAGGTGGATTCTTTACCACTAGCACCACCTGGGTAGCCCAGAATAGGTATCATTTTTCATCAAATGGATATTAGCCTTTAAAACACATTGCTATTATGGATTGCTGAAATATTAAGTAATGCTTCCCATTTAAAATATAGGAATTTAGTTACTATTAAGCTGTTTTATAGTTAACTGTTTTATCTGGCAAGATCACTACAAATTCATTCTGACTAATCCAATACTATGGTTATCAGAAACTCTATGGTTAATTTACTACTTATACTAAATGGGAATAACCAATTAAGGAATAAATGTGTAATTAAGTAAGTAAAGAAATTTAATTAAGTAAAGAAAGTTTGATTGTACAGTCAATGGTCACCATCATTTTAAGATTCAAAGAAGGCTTCAAAATCACAGAGTACCTCAGGTTCTAACTATAAAAATGTGATCTCACTGTCCAATAGATGTCAACTATGCCCAATTCTGGAATTGTAAATAACAGATATTCTGTTCCACATAGATGTTTAGATTCAAGTGACAGCTTACCTATCACATCCTGCTCTCTAAATGATTAGGCAAGTAGTGGGTGGAAAGAATATTTGATCTCCATCATGCCTCTGCTCCACTGATTCCATGTTGGACATATTCTTAATAATGCAGTGAAGGCCTTCACATCTCTTGAGAGGATATCAATAACCAGGAAAATGTTAGAACTTTGATCCTTTTCAGACAGTAGCATCTGAAAATCTTCTTTGGTAGTCAGCTAGGGAGCTAGTTGACTCCAGGATAAATATGAAGAATGAGAAGAGCCCCTTTTAAGGAAACCCTGGAAATAGAATATGCAGTCTCCTGTCTTTACAAATCCAATCTATCTAATGTTATTTTGAGCATTTGCTCCATATAATGGCAAGTTTTTGTTAGAAGCACAAAGGTGTTGGGAATATGCTTCAGGAAAACAACATAAATTTCTCCACTATTATTTCTGTATTCCATGTTGACTCACATGCCTCTCCTGCAATAAATAATTTACTGTAATAAAAAATTTACCACACTAAAACTATCATTAAGGTCACTGAAAGAATAAATCATGGTGTTTTACAGAGTGTGCCTAGCTAACAAATTCACTGCTTGGATTTTTATGCTCTGGGTGACGGGATGTGCAGGGAAGTTAGAGGAAGTAGAGATAACTGAATAAAAATTAAAACATTCTTGTAGCAAGTCACCAGCATTGAATTTGACCTTTGGGAAGCAAACTGAAGAGTCACGTAAAAGTTGTGCTTTGAGTCACATTAGAGTTATGTTTATGGACAAAATCTCCAATGAGATATTTGACAATATGCATACTTATGGCTCTCAAAGGAAAGAAAAGAACAGAACATATTGTCAGCGTGTTAGCAATTCTTCAGAAACAATATAGACACTTTAAGTCATTCTTGGAGAAGGGAATGGCAAGCCACTCCAGTATTCTTGCCTGGAGAACCCCTGTGGACAGAGGAGCCTGGCACGCTACAGTCCATGGGGTCACAGAGTCAGCCATGACTGAATGACTCACATTGTATTCCACATCTTCAAATACTAACAAAAACTCCAAGAAAACTCTCTTTAGCTTTGTGTTTTATGCATACAAATGCAATGTATTAGGTATATAATGAATCAGGTCTATCAGAACAGCTTGGATAATTGTTTAATAACTATAATTTAGATAACAATGTAAATAAACCATTTTAATCCCATTATCTAATTGTCAAAATGAAAATTTAAATACTCTCTGAATTGTAAAACTCCTTTTTTGAGGCATGAGGAATTGCTCAAATGTTAAATGATACTGTGTAGTTTCAAAACACATTGATGATAATTTCAGTGAAATAAAAAGATGCCCTGTGATCAGAGAAGGAAAGCTATAATTCCTAAACTTATGTTGCTTCCCTGGTGGCTCAGTGGTAAAGAATCCTTCTGCTGAGCTAGAGACATGAGTTCAATCCCTGGGTCAGGTAGATCCCTGGAGAAGAAAATGGCAACCCAATACCTGGGAAATCTCATAGACAAAGGAGCATGACGGGCTACAATCCATGGGGTCATAAGAGTCGGACACAGTTTAGCAACTGAGCACGGACAAAAACCTATGTTATTCATATTCTGAATATATCAAAAGGGAGAATACAACTTGAACTTGAATGATAATAAAATATGTTCTGGTTCATAATTCCCAAATGTTATTCCCAAGACACTGACCTCACTCAAGCTCCATTTATCATTTTTTATTTCATGGCTACACTTTCCAAATATTTATAGATTCATTTAATCAACAAATATTTATTGTGCTCCTAATATATGTTTAAAGAGCTGTGCTAGTCATGGTTGGAGAAATAAGATGGCTATGCTATCCTTTATTCCTGCCATCAAAGGTCAGGTAAACCTGATATCTGTACCTGTGACTCTAAAGCAGAGTGGAAGAGAAAGATCACTGAAGTTGAAGTTATAAATCAAGGGCAGTCAGAGAACTGGCAGAGTTACTTATGATGGTACTGAAGTCACTGAGAATGTAGCCAGGAATTAGAATGAAAGGAATACAAAGTCAGGTACTAAAATCTTAGGGAAGCTAGGAATTGAAAAGGGCCTCATCTTCATGTGACTAGCATTTCCCTTTTTTCCTCATTGAAACTGTACATTCATGTTCAATATGTAACATTATATATATATATATATATTACCTGTGTAATATAGAACTTTTGAGATTTCTTTATGGTGACCCAAAGTAGGTGAGTAGGAAGAATGAGTACGTCTTCCTCAGACGTACATAGATGTACATTGATGGTGGAGAAGACACCATCAATGGTATGATGTGATGCTAAAATCTAGAAGGGCTACTGCTTGAGAGAGATAGTCACCAAAACCACTCTCTGGGAACCAAAGAACAGTGAGTGAAGCATGAGAACTGGAAGCTATGGTGCCCATTCTGGAAGTCTGAGGACCAGCAGGCAGGCATTATTCACTCCTGAGCATCCTGGCTTCAGATGCCAGTAATGAGAATAAGAGGAAAGACTCCCTGGGCAAAGAGACTGGCAAGAAGAAGTGTGTGGGGGGCAGGGGGTGGAGTGGGGGAGGTGGACGACAACTTCTGAGACTGTGAGCTGAAGCATTCTCTAAGAGACTGAATGAAGATATGAGACTTAGGATTAAGGTACACTTCAAGCCAATACACGAATAAGTGAAAAAGCTGCCAGGTGTACAAGAGACATTCAGGGAAGAAGGCAGGGTAAATCCAGGTGTCCTCGGGCCTGAAGTTTATATAACATGGGAGCCTTTTTGAAAGAATGCTGAGCTGTGCTCAATCGCTTCAGTTGTGTGCAGCTGTTGGCCACCCCATGGACTGTAGCCTGCCAGGCTCCTCTGTCCACGGCATTTCCCAGGCAAGAATACTAGAGTGGACTGCCATGCCCTCCTCCAGGGGATCTTCCTAACCCCGGGATCAAACACACGTCTCCTGCATCTCCTGCATTGCAGGCAGATTCTTTACTGCTGAGCCACTGAGGCGGACCCTTGAAAGAACACAAAATTATAAATACAAAAAGTTAGGACTCCCCTCAGAAACTTGAAAGATATCTATGCAAACAGGGCTCTAAAGCCTAAACTTCAGTAGCTTCTAAGTTGTACTGGGGAAGGAGCTTGAAATGGATAATTTGAGAACATCGCTGCTGCTCCTGAGACATCTACAAGTTTCTAAAGTACTAAAGCAAAAATACTTCAATATTTTCTGCCCTCTGTGACCTGAGAATCATCGCGGCCCTAACCTTTAAGTGCTATGATCATAACGGTTGGCCATGGCGATGTGAAAAAAATGGAATTGGGAGAAGTGAATTAAGAAATATATGGGAAAGTCCATCGACAGATGAATGGATAAAGATGTGATATACATATATATATATATATATATATACACACAATGGAATATTATTTATCCACAAAAATGAATAAAATTGGGTCATTATAGAGAGGTGGATGGACTTAGAGACTGTCATACAGAGAGGTAAGTCAGAAAGAGATAAATAAATATAATATTTTAATGCATATATGTGGAGTCTAGAAAAATGGTAGTGAAGAACCTATTTGCAGGGCAGGGATAGAGATGCAGACTAGAGAATGGACATAGGGACACAGGGTAGAGGGAAGGGTGGGGTGAATTGTGAGATTAGGATTGATATATATACACTACCATGTGTAAAACAGATAGTGGGAGCCTGCTGTGCAGGAGAGGGGGCTCGGCTCAGCATTCTGTGGTGACCTAGAGAGATGGGCTGGGGGGAGGGCCATGAGATGGGGGTCCAAGAGGGAGGGGATATATATACACATACGGATGATTCACTTCGCTGTGAAGCAGAAACTGACACCACATTGTAAAGCACTATACTCCATTAAAAAAAAATTAAAAATAAATGGCTTCTTTAAAAAAAAAAGAAAAAGAAATACATAGGAAACTCTTTGCTAAAGTGAGATAAAAATACTGATTTCCCTTGCCAAATTTCAGAAGATGACTTTGGAATCAGAAAAGTACAGTTATATGAACATGCATGCAAATTTGAGCATTATTTTAACATATATAAAACAGAGTAGCGATCCAAAAGTCTGCAAGCAATAAATGCTGGAGGGGGTGTGGAGAAAGGGGAACTCTCTTACACTGTTGGTGGGAATGTAAACTAGTACAACCACTGTGGAAAACAGTATGGAGATTCCTTAAAAAATTGCAAATAGAACTGCCTTATGACCCAGCAATCCCACTGCTGGGCATACACACCAAGGAAACCAGAATTGAAAGAGACACATGTACCCCAATGTTCATCGCAGCACTGTTTATAATAGCCAGGACATGGAAACAACCTAGATGTCCATCAACAGATGAATGGATAAGCAAGCTGTGGCATATATACACAATGGAGTATTACTCTGCCATTAAAAAGAATAAATTTGAATCAGTTCTAATGAGATGGATGAAACTGGAGCCTATTATACAGAGTGAAGTAAGCCAGAAAGAAAAACACCAATACAGCATACTGACACATATATATGGAATTTAGAAAGATAGTAATGATGACCCTGTATGTGAGACAACAAAAGGACACAGACATAGACAATGGACTTTTGGCCTCAGAGGGAGTAGGAGAGGGCGGGATGATCTGGGAGAATGGCATTGAAGCATATATACTATTATGTAAGAAACGAATCACCAGTCTATGTTTGATACAGGATGCAGGATGCTTGGGGCTGGTGTACGGGGATGATCCAGAGAGACGTTGTGGGGTGGGAGGTGGGAGGGGGATTCGGGATTGGGAGCTTGTGTGCACCTGTGGTGGATTCATAAAAAAAAAAAAAAAAAAAAACAGAGTATATAAAAATATGAGGGATAAAATACCACATGCCAGAATAGAGTAATAATGTGTGTGGGTTGGTAATATTTTTACATTTTTAATTATAAAACACATATGATTATTATATTATAGGAAAAAAGGGTAATCATCAATTCATATATATGCATTTTAGTTCACTTGAAATGAACTCATTTTGTTCATTCTTCTAAGATTTTTAAAATTATACACTTTACCTTATGTAATTCCCTATGTCCTTTGAAATAGAGGATCTTCCTCAATGTTAAAACATGTCTCTATTACTTATTCACTGACTTCTAAACTGCATCCTCCTTTCTTTGAACCTGG
Source organism: Neotragus pygmaeus (assembly GCA_006410875.1). NCBI lineage: Eukaryota > Metazoa > Chordata > Mammalia > Artiodactyla > Bovidae > Neotragus > Neotragus pygmaeus. The sequence goes on along the minus strand of SJYV01048537.1, from coordinate 106,508 downwards.
TCAAGCTGCATTCATGCTCTAACCATCCTTTTCATCCTTGTTGCTAACTGCTTAAGAATAGCTAATGTAGCCCTCAATTTCATTAATGGAAGCATAATGCCCAGAACACAGGGGTTAATAGCCCGTCTCTACCCTGGACTGGACAGACCACATGTAGATCAGTGTGTTCATTCCCAGAAACACATTTTATAAGGGTCATTGACAAATGGAATTACATTCATTCAAAGGAGGATTATCAGGATGGCAAATGCCAAATGAGGGATATTAAAGAAATGGAAGGTGTTTAACCTTGAAAAGAAAAGCCCTGGAATGAAATGGGGAGACATGATAGATCCCATCAATTATCTGAAGTTTTGTCATGTGGAAGAGGCATTAGGCTTGTTCTTGCAGCTCGACCATTAGGTGGAAGTTACTGGGAACCAAGCTGCTGCTCAATTGCAGTGAACTTTCTAACAAGGAAGGCTGCCTGAAATTTTAATAAGCTCACTGTTCCCCATCCTGGAGAGTGTTCAAGCAGAGACTGGATCACCACCTGGCAGATGTGCTTAATTGGAAGGTAAGTTCAACCAGCTGGAGTTACAAACTCGGATGTCTTCAAAGACTCAGGCTAAGTATGGGAGAGGAAGCAGACCAGAGTGTTAACATGGAATGATGGAGCATGTGGCATGCCAGAGAGTGATGTCCCCAACCGCACATCCCAGTTGATGGCTTTCACATTATTTTTGAAGCATTCAGAATATACACATAGACACACACTGTTAGCCGACTATATTCAGCCTAGAGGCACTAGTTCACGGCTTTTAAATGGTGTTATTTTTGAGATGTCTTCCAAGATTAAGATCCCTACATTCTACGATTATGTTCAGTACTGTGCCCTAGGGATTATATGATATCTTTTTGTTAACGATCACAAATAACTTTTTGTTTATTCTAACTTGAATGAGAGTTCTATCACTTATAGGATTTTGATATTCTACATTTTTCCGTGAAAAGATGGACTTTTACCAGTTGGAATGTATTTCCATTTTTTGTCATCACCACTTGAAAACCTAAGGTGAATCAAGAAGTGACAGAAGCAGTCCTCATTAAGAGCACTGTCTTTTATTATATTAATAGATTCAAGTACACAGGATCCTTTGAAACTAAGGATTTGAATCCGATTCTCCCACTGAATAATCTATATGTGTGCGTTCTTTCTCTTCAGTATTTCACAGCAATTGCCCTACCAATAAATAACACAGAAGAATGTTAAAATTATACCTACTCTTCTAATAACTTCACTATGTCCAGATAGAAGAATAAAACTAAATTTCATTCCAAATAGCACATTTTAAAGAAAAGTCTATTTTGACTTTTACTAAATTTTCTAAAATACAGTTAAAATGATGTTTTCATTATATAAACAGTCAGATCATGACAACAAATTGCATGTTTTAGAGCTACAAAATAATGTTCAAATAGAAAAGCAACCTTATGGACTGCAGCCCACCAGGCTACTCCACCCATGGGACTTTCCAGGCAAGAGTACTGGAGTGGGGTGCCATTGCCTTCTCCGACAATATACTGTACCTTGTTTAGTACAGCACTATTTTGAGTCTCCAATATTTGTGGTGCCTGATCAATGCATTCATATGTGAGATTTGATAAAAGTGATATTTTTCATAGGTAATTGTGCATGCATGCTAAGTTGCTTCAGTCATGCCCAACTCTTTGCAACCCTATGGACTGTAGCCCATCAGGCTCCTCTGTCCATGGGATTCTCCAGGCAAGAATACTGGAGTGGGTCACCATTCCCTCCTCCAGGGGATCTTCCCAACCCAGGGATCAAACCCATGACTCCCGTGTCTCCTGCATTGGCAGGCAGGTTCTTAACCACTAGTGCCGCCTGGGAAGACCCAGTAGATAATTAACTAACGCCTATAATTGATTACTGAAGAGGAGTAAAATATTCGAGAATGAGAATAAAGCTCATGAATTTAGTTTTGGTCACTGAGTTTGAAGCTCTCTCAAAAATCCCATGTGTCTAATCAACAAAGAGATACAGAGAAGTCTAGAACTCAAAGGAGAGGGGTGCACTAAAATAATACATTTTGAAGTATAGGTGCTTTTTAAAGCTGAGGGAGCTGAGAAGCCCACACAATAAAAGTCAACTGAGGAGAGAGTAAAAAAACCTGGGGATCTTTACTCGTGATGTTATGAGGGGAGTTAAAGCGGTCTGAAAAGAAATCAGAAACTGGAGAGGTCGAAGGGCTGAAGCCAGCCCACGGAAAACTGTTTCATGGAGTCCAAGTTAGCCCAAGTTTCAAGAAAAAAGAGGCGGCAACAAAGCCAAACTTCCTGGAAGAAAAATATCCCATGGGTTGAAAGAACCTTGGTGAACATGAGCAGAGAAGTTTCCAGGGAAGTGAAGAGTCTAAATCCTAATAAGAGACCCCGAGGAGGGGCACGTGAGACTACGGACATTTGTTGTCAATTTTTCTTTACTTCGCACTTTTTTCTTGTGCGTATATTAGCTTTTCCTTTATTTTCAAAAAGCTACATATCTTTTCAACATTTTTAGATAATGCCATATCTTCTTCCTTCTCTGCTTGGGTTGGCTCCTCAAAGTTATACACGAGCTCATCTCTACTTCCTCAGCTCCTGCTTACCTTTCTCTTTGGTGATATCCATCCTAAGAAATAGGGACACCAGGATAGATGCACAAACGTGTTCAACATGACAGTATTCAAGTACAAAAATTTGGAGAAAACCCAAAATGTCCCAAATGGAGAATTAAATAAATTATGGTATATTATGGAGTATATATGTGTCAGTCATATCCAACTCTTTGTAACTCCACAGACTGTAGCCCGCCAGGCTCCTCTGTCCATGGGATTGTCCAGGCAAGAATACTGGAGTGGGTTGTCGTGCCCTCCTCCAGGGGATCTTCCCAAGCCAGGGACTGAAACTTGTGGCTCTTGTGTTTCTTTTATATGGGCAGACAGGAAGTATAAAACTACTAAAATTGAATGAGATAGAACTGTATGTACTAATATAGAAGAATTTAAACATGTTGATAAAATTTTTTAAAGCAAATTGCAGAACAATAGTGTCATATAATAATGTTTTAATATGCACATGTATTTATCTACCTATATATCCACCCATCTATATATCTATGCTTTAATGAATAACAGGCACAAAAGCATACAACCCAATTGCTAACAATTTCTAATTAGCTGAATGTTTACAACACATAGCTACTATTACCATATTTTCTATAATTTTCCTTTTTTTTACAATAAAGCATTATACATAGTTTTATAGGTTTAATTATAATTTTATTTATTTACTCATTAGTATACTCTATCAAATTAAGACCCCTTTCTTCTATTTCTATCTTATGGAGAGATTTATCAAATAGATATTGTATTTTTATTCACATATTTTCTCCACTAATTCCACTCCTCAATATCATTCTTAAGTAAATATGTAGAGTAGAATATATGTTCAAAAAGTATTTACTACTATATTACTTGTAATAGCCAAAATTAAGAAAATACCCAAATAGTCACTAACAGAATAAGGGTTACATAAATTATGGTACATGGACATGAAGTATTCAGCCATTAGAAAACAGCCTTGTCACCAAGTACATGAAAAGATGTTCAATATCACTCATCACTAGAGATGCATATCATAGTGAGACACTTGTTGGACTGGCTATTTTCAAAAAAAAAAAAAACAAGAAATAACAATTATTGGCAAGGATATGGAGAAAAAGGAACTCTTGTGCACTGAATTCAGTGGGAATGGGAATCAGTGCAGCCACTTTCAGAGAAGGCAATGGTGCCCCACTCCAGTACTTTTGCCTGGAAAATCCCATGGATGGAGGAGCCTGGTAGGCTGCAGTCCATGGAGTCGCTGAGAGTTGGACATGACTGAGCAACTTCACTTTCACTTTTCACTTTTATGCATTGGAGAAGGAAGTGGCAACCCACTCCACTGTTCTTGCCTGGAGAATCCCAGGGATGGCAGAGCCTGGTGGGCTGCCGTCTATGGGGTCGCAGAGTCGGACACAACTGAAGCGACTTAGCAGCAGCAGCAGCAGCCACTTTAGAAAAGAGTATGGAGATTCCTCAAAAAATTGAAAATAAAACTAGCCTATAATTCAGCAATTCCACTTCTGGGTATTTATCCCAAGGGAAAACCCTCCAACTTGAAAAGATATATTCACCACATTCATTGCAGCATTATTTACAATAGCCAAGATATGGAAACAAGCTAAGTGCCCGTTGATGGATAAATGGATAAAGAAAATATAGTTTGTGTATATATACTATATATGGAATATTATCAGTCATAAAAAGAAGGAACTCTTGCCATTGGCAACAAAAGGGATGCCCCTGAGGACATTATGCTAAGTAAAATAAATCAGAGAAAGATAAATTCTGTATGATTTCACATCCATGTGAAATTAAAAAAAACAGAAAACAAAGAAAAAAATCAAGCTCACAGATATGGAGAACAGGTAGGTGGTGGCCAGAGACAGGATGTAAAGGGTGGACAAAATGGGTCAAGGGGGCCAAAAATTACAAACTTCCAATTATAAAATGAATAAGTTAAATGGGATGTAACATACAATATATATTACTAACTAATATAGCTAGTAATAATGTGTTGCGTATTTGAAAGTTGCTAAGAGAATAAATCTTAAAAGTTCCCATCAGAAGGAAACAATGATAACTGTGAATGGTGCAGGCTGTTAACTAGACTTATTGTGATGATCTTTTTGCAACATATACAAACATCAATATCATTATGTTGTTGAATCTAGTGTTAAATGGCAATTATCCTTTAATTAAAAAAAGAATTTTGGTTGCATTTATGGCTATGTTTTTTTCTTTTAATATTTATTCAATAATTTTTGTATATGAGTATAGTCTCTCAGGCACATATTCTTAGGATCAGAATAATAAATGTCATTATTTATTTTGTTGTTCGAAGTTAAATTTCTTTTAACAAATGTCATATATTAATGCATGTATGTGGAATCTAGTGGAGAAGGCAATGGCACCCCACTCCAGTACTCTTGCCTGGAGAATCCCACAGACAGAGGAACCTGGTGGGCTGCAGTCCATGGGGTTGCTAAGAGTCGGACACGACTGAGCGACTTCACTTTCATGCATTGGAGAAGGAAATGGCAACCCACTCCAGTGTTGCCTGGAAAATCCCAGGGACAGGGGAGCCTGGTGGGTTGCCGTCTATGGGGTCGCACAGAGTCGGACATGACTGAAGCGACTTAGCAGCAGCAGCAGTGGAATCTAGAAACATGATACAGGTAAATCTGGTTCCAGGGAAGGAACAGAGATGCATATGCAGAGAACAGAGGTGTGGACATGGGGTGGGAAGGGGTGGGTGGAATGAATTTAGAGTTTAGGTTTGACATAAATATACTGCTGCTGCTACTAAGTTGCTTCAGTCGTGTCCAACACTTAGCANGATGCATATGCAGAGAACAGAGGTGTGGACATGGGGTGGGAAGGGGTGGGTGGAATGAATTTAGAGTTTAGGTTTGACATAAATATACTGCTGCTGCTACTAAGTTGCTTCAGTCGTGTCCAACACTTAGCAACCCCATGGACTACAGCCTACCAGGCTCCTCCATCCATGGAATTTTCCAGGCAAGAGTACTGGAGTGGGTTGCCATTGCCTTCTCCATAAATATACCACCATGTGGAAAATCGATAGCTAGTGAGAACCTGCTATATAGAACAGTGATGACCTAGAGTGCTGGGATAGCGGGTAGAATGGGAGTGAGGTGGAAGGGAGGTCCTAGAGGGAGGGGATATATGTATACATGTAGCTGATTCCCTTCTTTTCAACAGCAGAAACTAACATAACATTGTGTAGCAATTATACTCCAATTAAAAGAAGGTCATCTGGATGTGTTTATCATCCACATACTCCCCTCTCTACCTCTAGATAGTCTCAGCTCTCCCAACCATCAGATTGTAAATTTGTGAATCTAGGATACACTATCTAGAAAACTTTGTGTTCCTCCATAGTATCCAGTGTATCATTGAACATAGTAACTGCTTATCGAATGTGTTGATAGAGGATAAGTAGAGAGATACATAGAGACAGATGTGTCTTTCTACCACAAGGTAAAAATCATTTTAGCTAGATAACTTCCTGCCTTAATCTTACAGATCTCAGGGGGAAATTGTTGTTAGAGAAATCAAGGGCAGTACAAGCACACTTAAGGCAAAAGAAAGACATTTTCAAGACAATCCTCAGAGGTAAAGAACTGTTTATATCAGAGCTTATTTCCCACTTAACATAAGCCTTGACTTCTCTCTTTCTACTATGTCACATCTGTGTTAAGCATTCTGACCTTTCCTATAAACTGCCTATTTATAAAGAAGACCCACAGATTTTAGAAAACCAAAACCCTAAAGACTAATTCTAAACCAATGTACAGTAAAAAAAACACACACACACAACTAACGTTTACCAAGATAAGAAGGAAACACTACAAATTTTAATTACCCTAGTTTAAAAAAACCAACTGTTATTATTGCAATAATCAATTCCAAAGCTGCATATACTAATGAGATAAACACACTACTCTGATACTCCAAAGCTCTTGACCCTAATGTACTAGAGATGTGTGATTCTCTAATCAGGATTCATACCATTGTGTGCTATCACATTTATCAGCTGAGGAATGCATTTGTAAATTCCTTCCTGTGAGCAAAATGCCAAGTGTTCAAAGGCCACATCTAAACAGTCAAAATGAAGCAGAATATCAAGTAATTATGTAACAAATTCAGACAGTGTAGACAATAATTACTGAGGCCAAAACATTCATCCCAGGCTCTGGGACAACTAAGCAATCTAAGAACTGGGCCAACTCCATATAGAAACAATACTGACTTAAGTGTACATCACTAAATCACATCAGTTGTGTCCAACTCTGTGACCCTATGGACTGTAGCCCACCAGGCTCCTCTGTCCATGGAACTTTCCAGGCAAGAATACTGGTATGGGTTGCCATGCCCTCCTCAGTGAATCTTCCCAACCCAGGGATTAGGCTTATGTTTCTTATGTCTCCTCATTCGCAGGAGGGTTCTTTACCACTAGCACCACCTGGGAAGCCCATTAAGTGCATATATTAAAATAAAGTTTAACAAGGATTGCTATTCATTCCAATTAACAAAACTAACCATAGACAACTGTTATGATTGAATTCAGAAAATAAACCAAGTGCATGAAGGACGTTCCAGAACCTTGAACAGGTTTGCAGCAGAGTTGGAAGAGCTAGTCACAGGTAGGGTTGGGTGGGGAAAGTTCCTCAGTAAAGTCTACTTTTCTTATTTTATACTTGAAGTCATAAGACTTGACAACCTGCTAGCCCACACAGCTCTTCTTAATTTTTATATGAGTTGAAACAGGCTGTCTGCTCTCACACAGGGTCAGAGCTACAGCGTGCATGTTGTACATGGACAGCTTCTATAAATACTACATTCCCTTTGCTTACTTGTGGAAACACACTACCTAATCCCCAATTAACACAATGATTTACATAAAATGTTGTTGTTCAGTTGCTAAGTCGTGTCTGAGTCTTGCAACCCCGTAGACTGCAGAACGTCAGACTCCCTTGTCCTTCACTATATCCCACAGGAGTTTGCTCAAATTTATGTCTGCTGAGTTGATGATGCTATCTAACTATGTCATCCTCTGCCGCTGCCTTCGTTTGCCTTCAATCTTCCCCAGCATCAGAGTCTTTTCCAAGGAGTCGGAAAGTGTACGTAAAAGGAAAGCCCCCATTTCTTTGTTTCTGTGTCATCCATCTGCAGTGTTTTGCAGGGCCACATTTAAAGCAACACCTGACAAGTATGTCTGTTGGAAATGAACCACACGCGCGCGCGCACACACACACACACACACACACACACACACACACACACACACACACACACACAGGAAACCACCATTGTTCTCTTTTCCACAAGTTTGCAGGTATTCCACAAGGAGAGAAAAAGACTCCAACTTCTTACATTTCCAGCACTAACAGCTCTTGCTCCTCTGCCTGCAGTTATTTCAAAGCAGAGTTTCATCAGCCAGCTGGGGCTCATCAGAGCAGAGACCTCAGTCATTCAGGGAGGTGCTCCCTCTTTGCCTCAGAAAAGCTTCAGGGATGAAAGGGGTCCTGACCACTGTTGCTTGAGATTCTGGTTTGTTACAGTGAGCAGTAGAAATGAAATGATTTGTTTGGGGTAGCCAGCAGTGGTGGCGACAACGTGGGGACTGCATGGTGGTGAGACAATTAACTGGCTCCCCTACCCCCCTGGGACAGTGGGCAAGGAGGACGCCATCTCTCAGTTGAGACCATGCCCCTCTGTCCCATTGTCATTGCTTTTGAAGACTTCTATTTCAAAGGGTTCTTTAGAGATAGAGAAAAATCTGCTTATGGCTAGTGAATGTGACATGAGTTTTGTCTGCAAATGACTTGATCAAATTATATTAGGTAACATTTCTTTCACTATTAATTTACATGGGTTAGGCCAGGTTGGTTAAGATGTTCTATCTCTGTTTTCCCAGTGTTAAATCAAATTGAACAGGAGCAGCTAGAGGACACTATATTCCTTTTTCTATTTCCAATTACTCTTTACCAAAGAACAATCTTTTCTCTACCTTGGTATTTTACTGCCATTTATTTATTACTGTATATGTATTAGAGGTAAAGAGTTGATCTTGTGATATTTGAGATTATACTTTAAATGGAAATAAAATTTTCACTTGGCATAAGCTATGGGCTTATGGGCTATAGTTATAAGTACAAGCCTTGAAAGGTCCACTGCATTATAGTTTTGAATCTGAAGATAGAATGACTATTTTGACACAGAATAGATTTTTATATCTGCCTAAACAAGGGCAGAAATTTAATATTTTCATTTCATTGAAAGATAAGAATTTTTTTAATGTAAGAAATGGTTGATAATACTAACTGGAATTATACAACTAGAGAAACACACTAAGAGTTCAATGATAGGAGATTAGAAAAGAAAGATGTAGCATCAACTTAATAGTAAAAGATGATTTAATCATAAGAAACCTAAAAATATACTTGAAGGAGGAGAAGGGGACGACAGAGGATGAGATGGCTGGATGGCATCACTGACGCAATGGACGTGAGTCTGAGTGAACTCCGGGAGTTGGTGATGGACAGGGAGGCCTGGCGTGCTGCGATTCATGGGGTCGCAGAGTCAGACACGACTGAGCAACTGAACTGAACTGAACTGAATGTCTTTGGACATGAAAACTGCAACTATTACTAATCCAGGTGGTAACTTTTACCAAGGGCCTAGGTCTTCCCTCTGTTGGGGGACATCATGCCATGTTACCCAGGAAGGAAATATAAATGAGTGAAAGTGGACCTGTGACAAGTCCTGGAAAGCAAGTCTGTAAAGAGCTATAGCAACTGTAGTATGAATTGTTATCAATTATTTTAAAATTATTTTTAATTATTAATTTTTTCAAAAGAAGATTAATATTTAGATATATATGAGAGATCTCTTATTTTTCAAACACTGAAAATGAATGCTTTCCCCAAATTTTCTGGCAAAATGAAACAAGATTTGGATTAGGCCTTCAGGAAGCGAGTTTCTCTCTCAGGCTTAGGATTCTACAGGAGTAAGATTTTTGTTTTAAAAATATTTGGGAACATTTGAAATAGGTTTATGTCATAGTTCTATGATGCTCAAAGGTGCTGCTTATACTTTTCATTCTAAGCCTTTACAATTAAGTGACATTTTAAAGATATAAAAACATTTTTTGCAGAAGGGTGAAGGTGGAATCAGGAGTGTTAAAAAAAAAAAATTTAACCTTGAAAGACAATCTGGTGAACAAATAAAAACATTTCTTGAAGAGATTATTAATTCAGGTCTAGGAGAAGGAAATTGCAACCCACTCCAGTATTCTTGCCTAGAGAATCACAGGGATAGAGGAGCCTGGTGGGCTGCCATTTATGAGGTTGCACAGAGTCAGACGTGACTGAAGCGACTTAGCAGCAACAGGAGGTCAAAATGAGTGGTATGTATACCACTGTCATAATCTTGGAACATTTTTATAAACCAATGAAGCAACACACATATATAAAGTGTAAAACCACAGTATAAAGCTATGTACAGTATGTGATATGGCTGCCACCTTTAAGAATCCAAGTTGATCTTCAAGGATCTCTAGAGGGTCATGAAATTCACTTTTTTTAAAATTGGAGTATAATTGCTTTACAATATTGTGTTAGTTTCTGCTGTTCCACAAAGTGAATCAACTGTAAGTATACATATATCCCTCCCTCTTGAACCTTCCCACTCCCCCTACTTCTCTAGATCATTACAGAGCACTGAGCTGAGCTCCCTGTGCTATACAACAGCTTCCCACTCGCTCTTTTACACATGGGAGTGTATATATGTCAATGCTGATTAGACCTCTTGCAGCTTCTATCCTACCCCCCTTTCTTTTATTCTGTACTTCACAATGAACACATACACTATCTTGGCACAATGTTCTTTGACTCAACTCCAATCTTTTCCATGATATAAAACTCGAAAAGCTTTCACATCAGTGACTTCCACTCAAATATAAGAGCTCTTTACAGTCTACTAGAAACTGTAGAATGCATGCCCCTGTGATATGTTTTACCCATTACGATTTAATTTCAAAATGGCTGACTGAAATAGAATTGTGGTTGTACCTTTTAAAACTACTCTATGTTGATGTATGGCAAAACCAATACAATACTGTAAAGTAAAAAATGAATAAATAAATAAAATGACTAGAAAAAAATCAAATAAAAATAAAACTACTCTACACATTGGGAAGTCTATAATCTCCTTTAAAGGTAATTATAGCTTTTCTAATCTGAAAATTTTACCATAATTATTCTCTCTGCTTATCAACTTCAGTTCAGTTCAGTCGCTCAGTTGTGTCCGACTCTTTGCAACCCCATGAATTGCATACAGCATGCCAGGCCTCCCTGTCCATCACCAGCTCCCGGAGTTCACTCAGACTCACGTCCATCGAGTCAGCAATGCCACCCAGCCATCTCATCCTCTGTCATCCCCTTCTTCTCCTGCCCTCAATCCCTCCCAGCATCAGAGGCTTTTCCAATGAGTCAACTCTTCACATGAGGTGGCCAAAGTATTGGAGTTTCAGCTTTAGCATCATTCCTTCCAAAGAAATGCCAGGGCTGATCTCCTTCAGAATGGACTGGTTGGATCTCCTTGCAGTCCAAGGGACTCTCAAGAGTCTTTTCCATCACCGCAGTTCAAAAGCATCAATTCTTCAGTGCTCAGCCTTCTTCATAGTCTAACTCTCATATCCATACATGACTACTGGAAAAGCCATAGCCTTGACTAGATGGACCTTAGTTGGCAAAGTAATGTCTCTGCTTTTGAATATGCTATCTAGGTTGGTCATAACTTTTCTTCCAAGGAGTAAGCGTCTTTTAATTTCATGGCTGCAATCACCATCTGCAGTGATTTTGGAGCCCCCCCCAAAATAAAGTCTGACACTGTTTCCACTGTTTCCCCATCTATTTCCAATGAAGTGTTGGGAACGGATGCCATTATCTTCATTTTCTGAATGTTGAGCTTTAAGCCAACTTTTTCACTCTCCTCTTTCACTTTCATCAAGAGGCTTTTGAGTTCCTCTTCACTTTCTGCCATAAGGGTGGTATCATCTGCATATCTCAGGTTATTGATATTTCTCCTGGCAATCTTGATTCCAGCTTGTGTTTCTTCCAGTCCAGCATTTCTCATAATATACTCTGTATATAAGTTAAATAAGCAGGGTGACAAACTTAACTGCCCTAATATCAGTTCTGTTCAGTTCGGTTCAGTCGCTCAGTCATGTCTGACTCTTTGCGACCCCATGAATCACAGCACTCCAGGCCTCCCTGTCCATCATCAACTCCTGGAATTTATTCAGACTCATGTCCATCGAGTTGGTGATGCCATCCAGCCATCTCATCCTCTGTCGTCCCCTTCTCCTCCTGCTCCCAATCCCTCCTAGCATCAGACTCTTTTCCAATGAGTCAACTCTTCTCATGAAGTGCCCAAAGTATTGAAGTTTTAGCTTCAGCATCAATCCTTCCAAAGAATACCCAGGACTGATCTCCTTTAGAATGATCTGGTTGGATCTCCTTGCCATCCAAGGGACTCTCAAGAGTCTTCTCCAAAACCACAGTTCAAAAGAATAAATTCTTTGGCACTCAGCTCTCTTCACAGTTCAACTCTCACATCCATACATGACCACAGGAAAAACCATAGCCTTGACTAGATGGACCCTTGTTGGCAAAGTAGTATCTCTGCTTTTTAATATGCTATCTAGGTTGATCATAACTTTCCTTCCAAGGAGTAAGCGTCTTTTAATTTCATGGCTGCAATCACCATCTGCAGTGATTTTGGACCCCCACAATAACTTGCTTTATATTATTTACATTGACTTTTAGTCACTTCATTCTTACTACATTTTAAGAGGTTGTTTGCTTTGCACATTCACTTAAAGGTATCTTTCAGTTCTTTATGTGTCAAGTATAGTACACTTATTCTAGCCACATAGTAGCTCTTTGCAAAAAGATGAGGGTGAAGTTGATAAGTAAATGAGCAAATAATTAAAAAAAATAAACATCTTAGAACTTTTATGAATTGAATAGTGTCCTCCTGCTGCAATTCAGATGTTAAGTCCTAACCCCCAGTCACTTCAAATAAGTGATCTTATTTGAATACAGGATCATTACAGAGGTGATAAATTAAAATGAGATCTTAGCATGGTTCTAGACTGCAAGGAGATCCAACCAGTCTACTCTGAAGGAGATCAGCCCTGGGATTTCTTTGGAAGGAATGATGCTAAAGCTGAAACTCCAGTACTTTGGCCACCTCATGCGAAGAGTTGACTCATTGGAAAAGACTCTGATGCTGGGAGGGATTGGGGGCAGGAGAAGAAGGGGACGACAGAGGATGAGATGGCTGGATGGCATCACTGACTCGATGGACATGAATCTGAGTGAACTCCGGGAGTTGGTGATGGACAGGGAGGCCTGGTGTGCTGCGATTCATGGGGTCGCAAAGAGTCGGACATGACCGAGTGACTGAACTGAAATGAACTGAACTGAATCTGTTTGGTGTCCTCATAAAAAGGAGAAACTGGACATAGAGTGAAGATAATGTGAAAAGACACACAGAGAAGAACGACCTCTATAAGCTAAGGAAAAAGGCCTGGAACCACCCTTCCCCCACAACTTCAGAAGAAACCAACCCTGCCAACACTTTGATTTTGGACTTCTAGACTCTAGAACCATGAAACAATAAAACTGTTGCTTAAGCCACCCAGTCTGTGGCACTGTATTACTGCAGTCTAAGCAAACCTACTCCAGTATTCTTGGACTTCCCTTGTGGCTCAGCTGGTAGGCACCTGCCTGCAATGCAAGAGACCTGGGTTTGATCCCTGGGTTGGGAAGATCCCCTGGAAAAGGGCAAACCTAGCCACTCCAGTATTCTGGCCTAGAGAATTCCATGGACTGTATAGGCTATGGTGTTACCAAGAGTCAGACACAACTGAGCAAATTTCACTTTTTCACTTAGCAAACTAATACAAGAACACACATCCATACATCTGTGGTATATTGCCATGAGTACCAGATAAAATAGTAGCTCTCATGGTGATTATACCTTGCATTCAGTAATATCTAGAAATATTTTTGCTCACAACAACTTGTGGGGAGGTTGCTACTGGATTCTAGGGGGTAGAAAACAAGAATGCTGCTACAATGCTCAAGACAACCCTCCACAACCAAGAATGACCTGACGTAGGATGTCACTGTGTTGAGGTTGAGAAACCATGCATTAAGTGTCAGAAGGCCAGGCCTGCCTTTGTCACCTACTATGACTTAGTTAAGTCAGACATTTTAATAATTATAAAATTTCCAAATGAGGAAACTGAAGCACAGTAAGGTTAAGTAATTTGCCCAAGTCACTGAGCTAGAGATGCTATCATTCTGATATCAGAGTGTGTAACCTTAGCTACTGTGTGACTGCAGCCAAACCTAGGCATTGGGTTATGTTCAAGGGACAACATGATGTGCTGCCTGGTTTCAGTGGGTATTAAATGTTTAAAGAATAAGTCTAGAATTGCAATAGTTGAGTTCAGTTCAGTCACTCAGTCATGTCCGACTCTTTGCGACCCCATGAATCGCAGCATGCCAGGTCTCCCTGTTCATCACCATCTCTCGGAGATCACTCAGACTCACGTCCATTGAGTCGGTGATGCCATCCAGCCATCTCATCCTCGGTCGTCCCCTTCTCCTCCTGTCCCCAATCCCTCCCAGCATCAGAGTCTTTTCCAATGAGTCAACTCTTCGCATGAGGTGGCCAAAGTACTGGAGTTTCAGCTTTAGCATCATTCCTTCCAAAGAAATCCCGGGGTTGATCTCCTTCAGAATGGACTGGTTGGATCTGCTTGCAGTTCAATAAGTGCCCCAGAAATGTTTTTTCAACTACAGAAAATTAGCCTAAAACATTAGGCCACCAAGTGAAGTGAAGTCGCTCAGTCGTGTCCGACTCTTTGCGACCTGGTGGACTGCAGCCCACCAGGTTCCTCCGTCCATGGGATTCTCCAGGCAAGAATACTGGAGTGGGTTGCCATTTCCTTCTCCAGGAGATCTTCCCAACCCAGGGATCGAACTCAGGTCTCCTGCATTGTGGGCAGACGCTTTAACCTCTGAGCCACCAGGGAAGCACCAAGTTAAGCAGGAATCAAATATCGACAAAGTAAATGCCATCACTAATATATTAGATGGGCTTCCCAGGTGTCTCACTGGTAAAAATCCACTCGCCAATGCAGGAAATGTAGGAGATGTATGGGTTCAATACCCAGGCCGGGAAGATCCCCTGGTGGAGGGTATGACAACCCACTCCAATATTGGTGCCTTTAAACATCCCATTGGCAGGCTACTGTCCACGGGGTCGCAAAGGGTTGGACACAGCTGAGCACCTAGCACCAGAGTATACTAGATCTACTATTCCAGTGTCAGAAAGAGGCAGAATAGTAATGACCAAGGAAGGCAACAATGGTCACACTCTCAGAGTATACTCGTAAGTTATACGATGTGTGTATGTGTTAGTTGCTCAGTCGTGTCTGACTCTTTGTGACTCCATGGACTGTAGCTTTCCAGGCTCCTCTGTCCATGGAATTCTCCAGGCAAAAATACTGGAATGGGTTGCCATTTCTTTCTCCAGGAGATCTTCCCAACCTAGGCATGGAACCCGGGTCTCCCACATTGTAGGCAGATTCCTTACCATCTGAGTGACCAGGGAAGTCCTGAGTTGCATGCCCAGGTCTAAAATGTCAAAGGGGCACTACATTATATAGAAAAGTGCCTCCACCTTGTACCTGGAAATTATCAAACCTTAGGAAAGAAGGATGCTCAGATGGTATAATTTTAGTCTCTAGGGAGAAAAATGAGGCAATTCTATTTTTCAAAAATATTTTCTCTGTATATTTCAAGGTTTATAACTCCCAAAGGGATTCGCATGCATCCTTGTTTGAACGCAGATTCATTACGTTTGGAACAAAACACAGAGCAATGTGTCCTGCAGGTGCAATGTTTTTTCAAGCAAATCCATTAGTCCACCAGGAGTTGCCCATTAAACGTGTGTCTTTTTACAACCAGCTGGATCACTTCCTATTACTCATAACAGGGTTATTTACAAATGAGACGCTGGAGGTATAGCAGTGTCTACCACAGCCAGGGCACCTTCTGTTCCATTAAGAATATATAAAAGTAAGCAACAGAAAGAAAACACATTTCCCGCCAGTTAACGAGATGCTAGTTAAGAGCCTGAGGCAAAGCCCAGGGCCCTTAAACTAGCCAGTCATTAACTGCTAGGAAATGCCTACAGAGAGGTCACCCGTTGTGATGGTGAGAGAGCAGATGGACCCAGGAAAAACATTCACAGTTGCATGATGGGGAAGCTGAAGATCTCAAGAGGACAAATGTAGAAGGACCCAAGGAGCTTTTTCTCTTAGTTTTCATCCAAAACCAGTTCCATTATACTGCAGCTTTTTTATGGAGGGAAAATCACTCCATCACTTTATGGTGGGAGGCAACTTTTTCCTCCTTCTTGCTTCGTATGTTTGTTTTGCCAAGCTTTTACTTCCTCCTTTCCAGTGTAATGACAAACTTTCATGTATAAGATCTGATTACAGATCTGGACCCAAACATTAGGAATTTCAATAAAATAATTTGTAATGAATGTCTGCTCCATTCTATGATTCATTTTGGTTATAAATTACATTCAGGGCTACTTTGTTTTGACCAAGAATCAAAATGAAACCAAACTACCATATAGTACCCAGGTTAGGCTAATCTTAAATCAGCAGTAAATTTACTCCCTGGAAGCATTCACAGCATGCCATTCCTACATGATTAAAGATTTTTGAAAGATCAATTTTTGTTTGAAACAGGCTTATGCCTGGAGCTGCTTATGTGATATACTGCTCTTGGCTTTTGTTTCCAAAATGTCAGCAGATGGAGAAACTGAAATGAAATAGGAGGATCTGCAATGGTCCAGAAAAAGAAATTAAAAGTTTTCTCCTACTGCTCCATGCCCCAGATTCATTCACCGCCCCGCCTCCATCCCTAGTCTTCTATCCTTAATATTTGCTTCTCCTTGCCCACCAAAACACAGGGCTTTCAAAGATCTTTAGAAATCCCAGAAATTATCAACTGACATCAAAAGTAGGAGAGTGCAATGCAGATCATTTCCACAGATTAAACTAAAGGGAAGTAGGGGAGTTTGACATAATTTACCCTACAGAACCCCATTCTAAATGCAATGTGTATCTTTATCCAGATAAACTGCTTTTGCCATCAACAAGCGACATATTTTTATAATCTTTCAAGATCTTCTACTCAATCTTTCCAAGATCAACACAAGCAATTAAGCATTGTGCCAAACTTGCATAAAAACTAGTGTTAGCAGTGACCACCCTTAAGAATACAGTTTGGTAACCATTTGTTTACACTTAATATTTCACTTGGCACAAGACAGTCAACTGCAAGGAACCTAGTAAATGAAATGTTCTCTACGTTAGTCACATATTATATATCCAAGCATGTAGACTCCACCAACTTGGACATTGTTTGACTAATTTTGTGAGATAATTACTCACGCAAACTATTTAACAGAGATGAAAAAAGGAAGTGACTTTGTCAGAAGTCCCTTCTTAACTCAATATTGAATATGTCCTATTGCCATGAAAATCTTACTGCTGTCATAGAGAGAAATTCAGGGGAAATGCATTTGAGATGCTGTTCTAAGTGGAGGCTCTTTCAGGCTGAGGGATTTCATTAGGGACCCTCATTCTGGCCCTGAACTTTGGACAGGGTAGAAGATAGGGATAGCAGTCCTCACTCTGCTTAATAAAACTGAAAGTAAAAGTGAAGTCACTCAGTAGTGTCTGATTCTTTGCGACCCCATGGACTGTAGCCTATCAGATTCCTCTGTCCATGGGATTTTCCAGGCAATAGTACTGGAGTGGATTGTCATTCCCTTCTCCAGGGGATCTTCCCGACCCAGGGATCAAACCCAGGTCTCCTGCATTGTAGACAGATGCGTTACCATCTGAGCCACCAGGGAAATCCTTCTGTTTAATAAAGCAGCAATTAAAATACAAAAATGACCTGGAGAAAACTATAATTCAAAAAGATACATGCACCCCAGTGTTGACTATAGCACTATTTACAATACCCAGGACATACAAGCAATGTAAATGTCTACTGGTAGATGAATGGATAAAGAAGATGTAGTTCATACACATAATGGAATATTACCACCCATAAAAAGGAATGATACTGTGTCATTTGCAGAGACATGGACGGACCTAGTCTGTCATACAGAGTGCAGTAAGTCAGAAAGAGAAAAACAAATATCATACACTAACACATATATGTGGAACCTAGAAAACTAGCATAGATGATCTTATTTGCGAAGCAGAAATAGAGGCAGATGTAGAGAAAAAAAATGTGTGGATACCCAAGGGGAAGGGGGAAGTGGGATGAGTTAGGAGACTGTGATCAACATATATACACTGTAGATACTATGTTTAAAATAGATAACTAATGAGAACCTACTAAATAGCACAGGGAACTCTACTCAGTCCTCTGTGGTGACCTAAATGGGAAGAAAATCCAAAAAAGAGGGGATATACATATACATATACTGATTCAGCTTGTTGTACAGCAGAACCTAACACAACATTGTAAAGCAACTATAATCCAATAAAAATTAATTAAAAAATAAAAGATAAAATAACAAACAAAACATAAATGTATCAAAATAGCATGCTGCACAACTTATTATAAATTGTAACATATCAAATTTCCTAAATTAAAAAAAAATTTTTAAAGGAAGGGGTAAAGCTAATGACTGCAGCCATGAAATTAGAAGACGCTTACTCCTTGGAAGAAAAGTTATGATCAACCTAGATAGCATTACTTTGGTGACTAAGGTCCATCTGGTCAAGGCTATGGTTTTTCCTATGGTCATGTATGGATTGAGAGTTGGACTGTGAAGAAGGCTGAGCGCCAAAGAATTGATGCTTTTGAACTGTGGTGTTGGAGAAGACTCTTGAGAGTCCCTTGGACTGCAAGGAGATCCAACCAGTCCATTCTGAAGGAGATCAANATCCATTGGATCATTGAAAAACCACGAGTGTTCCAAGAAAACATCTACTTCTGTTTTATTGACTATGCCAAAGCCGTTGACTCAGTGGATCATAACTATGGAAAATTCTTAAAGAGATGGGAATACCAGACCACCTGACCTGCCTCCTGAGAAATCTGTAGGCATGTCAAGAAGCAACAGTTAGAACTGGACATGGAACAACAGACTGGTTCCAAATTGGAAAAGGAGTCCATCAAGGCTGTATATTGTCATCCTGCTTATTTAACATATATGCAGAGTACATCATGAAATATGGCAGGCTGGATGAAGCACAAGCTGGAATCAAGATTGCAGGGAGAAATATCAATAACCTCAGATATGCAGACGACACCACCCTTATGGCAGAAAGCAAAGAATTAAAGAGCCTCTTGATGAAAATGAAAAGAGGAGAGTGAAAAAGTTGGCTTAAAACTCAGCATTCAAAAAAATAAGATCATGGCATCTGGTCCCATCACTTCATGGCAAACAGATGGGGAAACGATGGAAACAGTGATAGACTTTATATTTGAGAGCTCCAAAATCTCTGCAGATGGTGATTGCAGCCATGAAATTAAAAGATGCTTGCTCATTGGAAGAAAAGCTATGACCAATCTAGACAGCATATTAAAAAGCAGAGACATTTCCTTGCCAGCAAATGTCCATCTAGTCAAAGCTATGGCTTTTCCAGTGGTCATGCATGGATGTGAGAGTTGGACTATAAAGAAAACTGAGTGCCAAAGAATTGATGCTTTTGAACTGTGGTTTTGAAGAAGACTCTTGAAATTTCCTTGGACTGCAAGGAGATCCAACCAGTTCATATTGACAGAAATCAATCTTGAATATTCATTGGAAGGACTGATACTGAAGCTGAAACTCCAATACTCTGGCCACCTGATATGAAGAACTGATTCATTGGAAAAGACCCTGATGCTGGGAAAGATAGAAGGCAGGAGAAGGGGATGACAGAGGTTGAGATGACTGGATGGCATCATCTACTCAGTGGACATGAGTGTGAGTAAGCTTCAGGAGTTGGTGACGGACAGACAGTGAGGCCTGGTGTGCTGCAGTCCATGTGATCACAAAGTGTAGGATATGATCGAGTGACTGAGCTAAAACTATATATATTGTAAAGATAGATACATTGAGTCAAAAGCTATAGAACAAGGTAATACTTATTTTGAAATAGGATAATGGTTGTCTCTTAGTCAGTTCAGGACACTCTAACAAAAATACCATAGACTGGTGGTTTAAACAACAAGCATTTTTTGTTTTGTTTTGTTTTTATTTTTTTCTCTCACAGATTTGGAAGCTCAAAATCTAAGATCAAGGTGGTAACAGATCTCATTTCTGGCCACAGCCTGCTTCCTGGCTTGTAGATAGCTACCTTCTCCCTACAACCTTACATGGCCAAGAGAGATATCTTCTCTGTGTCTCTTCCAATATAGACACGAATCCCATTCTCAAGGATTCCACCGCTCATGATTTAATTACTTCTCAAAGTTCCCACCTCTAAATACCAGAACACTGCAGATTAGGCATTAATATATGACTTTTGAAGGTACACAAACATTTCGTGCATATCATCTCTAGATAGAAGGACACATAGTGGTGGCTTATAACTCAAAAAACAAGGTATTAATAGAGTTACGCTTGATATATGATAGCTACCTAAGTAATCACAGCAATACCTCTATAGCTATTGTTATCATATCTCCTCAAAACAGTCATAAATGAGAAAGGATACAAGATTTTCTATGTCTTGATAATATCATTTGGAAGAAATTTAGAAGACTAATGTTGTATCAGTTAAGGACTCTTCCTCTGTAAGTGACAGAAAATATGACTAATAATGGCTCATCCTGTACACCAAGAAATCTTGGCTTAGCAATCAGAGCTGGTACAGTGGATTCATGACACTATCAAGGAGCAGGCTCCTTGTTTTTTCCTGTCCTGCTGTCCTCTGTATCATTTTGTGCTCATGAGAGCATAATGGCTGCTAAATCGCCAGGCATTATGTCCTCATTCTAGGCAACAGAGGATGAAAAAGGAACACAGCAGCTGAGTCTGTTTCAACTGATGCCCAACATTTATAGCAGCTGTCTTTTTTGTTTTTTTCCAGTTCACCTAAATATCTTTATTTTTTAATTGGAGGATAGTGCTTTACAACACTGTATTGGTTTCTGTTGAACAGCATCATGAATCAGACATAACTCTATGTATATACATACATACATACATATATACATATGAGCCTCTTGAGCCTCTGTCCCACCCCACTCCCTATCCCGCCTCTCTAGGTTGTCACAGAGCACCAGGCTGGGTTAACTGACACACGGAGGTGTATGTATGTCAAGGCTGCTTTCTCAGTTCTTCCCACCCTCTTCTTCCCACTGTGTCCACAAGTCTCTTCTCTGCATCTGTGTCTCCATTCCTTCCCTGCAAATATGTTCATCAGTACTGTTTTTATAGATTCTGCGTATATGCTTTAATATGCTATATTTGTTTTTCACTTTATAACTTACTACTTCATTCACTCTGTATAACAAGCTCTAGGTTCATGCACCACACTACAACTGACTCAAATCCATCCCTTTTTATGGCTGAGTAATATTCAATTGTATTATATGTACCACTACTTCTTTATCCATTCATCTGTTGATGGACATCTAGGTTGCTTCCATGTCCTGACTACTGTAAACAGTGTTGCAGTGAACATTAGGGTACATCTGTCTTTCTGAATTGTGGTTTTGCTCAGGGTATATGGGGCTTCCCTTGTGGCTCAGCTGGTAAAGAATTCACTGCAATGTGGGAGACCTGGGTTTAATCCCTGGGTTGGGAAGATCCCCTGGAGAATGGAAAGGCTACCCACTCTAGTATTCTGGCCTGGAGAATTCCATGGACAGTATAGTCCATGGAGTTGCAAAGAGTCAGACATGACTGAGCAACTTTCACTTCACTTCAGGGTATACCCAGCAGTGGGATTGCATGGTCATTTAAAAGAAAGAAATTAGAATACTTTCTAACACCACACACAAAAACAAACTCAAAATGGATTAATAACTTAATTGTAAGGTCAGAAGCTATAAAACTGTTAGAGGAAGACATAGGCAGAACACTCTGACATAAATCATAGCAAACTCCTCTTTGACCCACCTCCTAGAGTAATGGAAATAAAAGTAAAAAATGAAATCTAATTAAACTTCAAACTTTTGCACAGCTAAGGAAACTATAAACAAGATGAAAACACAACCTTCAGAATTGGAGAAAATATTTGCAAATGAAACAACTGACTAAGAATTAACCTCCAAAATATGAGCAGCTCATGTAGCTCAATATGAGAAAAACAAACACCCTAATCAAAAACTGGGCAAAAGACTTAAACAGACATTTTTCCAAAGAAGACATTCAGGTGGCCAATAAACACAGGAAAAGATGCTCAGCATCACTCATTATTCAGTTCAGTTCAGCCGCTCAGTCGTGTCTGACTCTTTGCAACTCCATGAATCGCAGCATGTCAGGCCTCCCTGTCCATTACCAACTCCTGGAGTTCACTCAGACTCAAGTCTATCGAGTCAATGATGCCATCCAGCCATCTCATCCTCTGTCATCTCCTTCTCCTCCTGCTCCCAATCCCTCCTAGCATCAGGGTCTTTTCCAATGAGTCAACTCTTCGCATGAGGTGGCCAAAGTACTGGAGTTTCAGCTTCAACATCAGTCCTTCCAATGAATACCCAGGACTGATCTCCTTCAAGATGTAGTGGTTGGATCTCCTTGCAGTCCAAGGGACTCTCAAGAGTCTTTTCCAACACCACAGTTCAAAAGCATCAGTTCTTCGGTGCTCAGCTTTCTTCACAGTCCAACTCTCACATCCATACGTGACCACTGGAAAAAACATAGCCTTGATTAGATGAATCTTTGTTGGTAAAGTAATATCTCTGATTTTCAATAGGCTACTAGGTTGGTCATAACTTTCCTTCCAAGGAGTAAGCGTCTTTTAATTTCATGACTGCAATCACCCTCTGCAGTGATTTTGGAGTCCCCAAAAAATAAAGTCTGACACTGTTTCCAATGTTTCCCCATCTATTTCCCATAAAGTGATGGGACCAGATGCCATGATCTTAGTTTTCTGAACGTTGAGCTTTAAGCCAACTTTTTCACTCTCTTCTTTCACTTTCATCAAGAGGCTTTTCATTCGTTATTAGAGAAATGCAAATCAAAACTACGATATGGTACCTCCTCCCACTAGTCAGAATGGCCATCATCAAAAAATCTAAAAACAGTTAATTCTGGACAGGATGTGGATAAAAGGGAACATTCTCGCACTGTTGGTGGTAATGTAATCTGAAATAACCACTATGGAGAACAGTATCGAGATTCCTTTAAAAACTAGGACTAAAACTATCATCTGGCTACAGCAGCTATCTTGCTATCTGGAAGACAAAGATCAAACTATGAGAACCATAGAGGAAGAAAGGATGAGATGAAATATCTTTGCCCTCCTCTTTTGGAGGACTTGTTTAGAAAGGGGTATGAATCAGTTCAGATGCTTCATGTTTGACTCTTTGCAATCCCATGAACTGCAGCACACCAGGCCTCCCTGTCCATCACCAACTCCCGGAGCTTGCCCAAAAATCAGGTCCATCAAGTCGGTGATGCCATCCAACTATCTCATCCTCTGTCGTCTCCTTCTCCTTCTGCCTTCAATCTTTCCGAGCATCAGGGTCTTTTCAAATGAGTCAGTTGTTCACTGGTGGCCAAAGTATTGGAGTTTCAGCTTCAGCATCAGTCCTTCCAAGGACCGATTTCCTCTAGGATGGAC
Organism: Neotragus pygmaeus; assembly: GCA_006410875.1. Taxonomy (NCBI): domain Eukaryota; kingdom Metazoa; phylum Chordata; class Mammalia; order Artiodactyla; family Bovidae; genus Neotragus; species Neotragus pygmaeus. The sequence goes on along the minus strand of SJYV01048537.1, from coordinate 82,937 downwards.
TGGTTGGATCTCCTTGCAGTCCAAGGGACTCTCAAGAGTCTTCTCCAGTACCACAGTTCAAAAGCATCAATTCTTTGGTGCTCAGCTTTCTTAATAGTCTAACTCTCACATCCATACATGACTATTGGAAAAGCCATAGCCTTGACTAGATGGACCTTTGTTGGCAAAGTAATGTCTCTGCTTTTTAATATGCTCTCTAGATTGGTCATAGCTTTTCTTCCAAGGAGCAAGAGTCTTTTAATTTCACAGCTGCAGTCACCATCTGCAGTGACTTTGGAGCCCAGGAAGATTAAGTCTGTCATTGTTTCCATTGTTTCCCCATCTTTTGCTATGAAGTGATGGGACCGGATGCCATAATCTTAGTTTTCTGAATGTTGAGTTTTAAGCCAGCTTTTTCAATCTCCTCTTTCACTTTCATCAAGAGGCTCTTTAGTTTCTCTTTGCTTTCTGCCATAAGGGTGGTGTCATCTGCATATCTGACTTGTTTAGAAAAGGGTATGAAAGGGAACTTTTATATGGAAATAAAGTTTTTTTAATAACTGTATGACAAATACGGAAATATTTTTTTGGATGGAAGGAAGTTATGACTGATAATAATACATTTTTTTCTGCTCTCACTTTATCTTCCAGCTTTGTTTCTTCATATAGCCAGTGAATTAATAATCCCTTAAAACAAGAGGGCTACAAGCTGCTAAAAGAGTAGGTAAAGTAAGAGTTTCTTTTGGAATGATCTCTCTTTCTCTCTCAGTCTCTCTCCCCCTTTTTGTAAGTATCCCTACGCCTTCTGGTTCTAAAAACATGTAGATGAGAAGGGAATCGGAAAATTCTTCTTGGATGGACTATACTGGCAAAGAGGAAATGTGGATATCCAGAGTTCCTGGCTGTAATATCATTGGAATCCAATTAATCTCAACAAACCATCATTTGATCCGATTTTTACAGAATAATGAATATCCTATGAACCTAGATAGTTCATCTATAGTGGTCTTCTAGAACTTTACTGAACCTTACTTTGTAAAGCGTGATAGTCAGATGCACCTTCAGATGTTCCTTCTTAAAGGAACATGTATCTTACTTTCCACAGTTATCACTTCTTCTCTTCCAGGATACAAAATACTTATACTGAAAATAGACAAAACTTTTGAAATATCTGTACCACATACTTTAGAATTATCTGGATTCTTCTTTATTTCATAAAGATTTGAAGGCATTATTATACCATAAGGCAAACAATGGCTGTGAAGACTATCCAGTTTTAAGTTCTAATGCTGTAAGTGACCAATTATATAAATTTCTAAAGTTTCTTATTCTTCATCTGCTAAATCAGGACAATAAAACCTATTTCATAAGGTGATTACAAGGATTACATGAAAAGAACATGTGTCACGCTTCTCAAAATTCCTCAGAGTACTTTGTTGTGAGTCATAAAAAATCATGGTACAGTCTCATGGAACATAAATTTTATTCTAAGATTGAGGAGTAAGGGGAGTCAAAATAATGTATCTCTTTAAAAATGGAAAATAGTGTTAAGATATTAAAACAAGCATATATCATAGAGTTTAAAATTCACATGAATAAGTTAAACAGAAAACTTCAAAGAAATTTGAGTTTCAGCCAGCTGCCACAAATTTCATGCTGTTTTTGCATTACATACACTTTGGTTACAATTTTTAGAAGCAATGTATGCATGCCTTTGCATTGTCAAACACATAATAGATGCTCCATAGCAGTAAAGATAACATTTCCTCATCTGGGTCAAATTCCCTTTTTAGTGGAAATTCCTCATGATGCTAGCATTGCACATGACACCAACTGTCGTAAATCCACAGGGATGAGCAAATAAATGATAATGCAACACAGAATAAAGCAAACACATATGTGACAGAATCAATAACCTCTTGAACCTGGCTGACTGGGAAAGACAGGTCATTTGGAGGGGATTAAGAATTTTTTGAGAGTTGATAGCCTGAAGCAAAACCAGGGGCTATTTGTCCCATGCAGTCATTAGCTTTCTGAAATAGCAGCCCATAATCTCCTTACCAAAATGATGTACAAACACACCGATGATCGAAGAGACACAGAGATCCTTGCTAATAAACTCAGAAGTGGGCAACTGGTGCTTAAGGAGTAGAGAAATGCACATCCTTCTCTTTTCCTCCTTTTCATCATCTTCAGAGATAGAGCAAATAACCCTAAATGAGTCATGCAGTTTCAAAAGTAGCTATAGAAACCATAATGCTTTCAAATTAAGGATTGGAACTCATTAAAAGGTAATAAAAAATTTAGTTGGTTCAACTCATAATTTTTTATTAAATAGAATAAGGCATTTTAATGAAATGGAATAGAAAGGAAAATACCAGAGAGTTTTGTATTTAGTAAGTGTAAATATTGTTTCTAAAACCTTTGTTTCAATTGTTTAGAAAATGGTTCCCTAGGTGTGTACCAGGCTAGTCACTAAGTAAAATGAATTTTTCTATTGTGAGTTGCAGAAAAAAAAAAAAAAAATTTGAAAACCCTTGATGGAAAGCACCTTTTGATTTTACAGACAATGAAAGTAAAGCACAAAGGGTTTATAGGCTTTGCAGAAGCATACTGAATTTGTGTTAATGTTATGCCTCAAAGTAGCACTCAGTTCTCCCAATTCATTCCAAGTTGATTTTTCTGCTTGTGCGAAGTTTTTCTGCATTGTTAAGTGATGAAAAGTCTTGAAAATATTTTTTTTAAGAAATATACTAATGACATGAAAAAAAAAGAAATATACTAATGATGTCTTAAATAAGCACCACAAATTTATGTCAAAGTACCTACATTGGTAAAAATATAAGGGAATATGTTTATCCCAATACATCTGTCCCTTTCCCTAAAGAAATTGTGGTAGACAGTTTCTGAGATGGCCCCCAAGGATCTCTACCTCCCGTGATTCATGCGCTTGGTCCTCCCTTTAAGAGTGTGCTGAACCAAGTGATTCCCTTTTAATAAATACAATGGGACAAAAGTGATAAGATATTACTTCCAAAATTAGATTCAAAGAAGTTGTACTTCCATCTTGCTTGTTCTTCCTTTCATTCATCCTAATGAAGCCAGCTGCCATCTTGGAAATTGCTGTATGGAGAAATCCATGTAGGGAGGAACTGAGGGAATATCTAGCAACAACCAGTCCAACAACTTGTAAGGACCTGAATTCTACTAATAACCTCCCGAGTAAGCTTGGGAGCATCCTGACCCATGAAGCCTGAGTGGAGATGGCAGCTCTACCCTACATCTAGATTATAGTCTTAAGAAATATCCTGAGCTTGAGGATTAAGTTGCCCATGAATTCTGTACCCACTGAAGCCACAGATAACAGATGTTTGTAGTTTTAAGCCTCTAAGTTATGGGTTAACTTGTTAAACAGTAATAGATAACAAAAAACACTATTTTCCCCCACAGATACTAAAAAATATAAGAAAAGACCATGATGATTTTTCCCCACTAGTAAAATAAATGACTATAGTTGCTTTTAACATAAGTAATCTCAGAGAGCATTGTTCATTGCAGCACTATTTACAATAGCTAGAACATGGAAGCAACCTAGATGTCCATCAACAGATGAATGGATAAAGAAGTTGTGGTATATATACACAATGAAATATTACTTGGCCATAAAAAGGAACACATTTGAATCAGTCTTAATGAGGTGGATTAACCTAGAATCTATTATACAGAGTGAAGTAAGTCAAAAAGAGAAAGATAAATATCATATTCTAATTCATATATACAGAATCTAGAAAAATAGTACTAAAGAATTTATTTACTTGGAGACAATGGAGAAACAGACATGGAATAGACTTATGGACATGGGGAGAGGGGAGGAGAGGGTGAGATGTATGGAGACAGTAACATGGAAACTTACATTACATATGTAAAGTATATAGCCAATGGGAATTTGCTGTGTGGCTCAGGAAACTCAAACAGGAGCTCTGTATTAACCTAGAAGGGTGGGAATGGGAGGGAGTTTCAAAAGGGAGGGGATATATGTATAACTATGGTTGATTCATGTTGAAGTTTGACATAAAACAGCAAAATTCTGTAAAGCAATTATCCTTCAATAAAAATTTTTTTAAAAATTAAAAAATAATAATAACATTTAAAAAAAGATGGAAAATGAGGAACAGTGAGACAAAGGTACAGGACACTGAAATGTGAAGATATGGTTGACAAAAATAAATTGTACAAGGCAAAGAGATGTTATTTTATTTTCTTTTAAATATAGGTATACTGGAAAACCTCATACATGGCTGATGAGAATATAAACTGGTATAGCCGCTGTGGAAAAGAGGTTAGCATGAAAGCATAGTCACTCAGTAATGCCCAACTCCTTGCAATTCTATGGATTTTCAGGCCACCAGGCTTCTCTGTCCATGGACTTCCTCAGGCAAGTATACTGGAGTGGGTTGCCATTCCCTTCTCCAGAGAATCTTCCTGATCCACTGATTGAACCTGGGTCTCCTGCATTGCAGGCAGATTCTTTACTGTCTGAGCCACGAGGGAAAAGAAGTTAGAGGTTCCTCAGAGAGTTAAACATAGAATTTTCATTTGATCCTAACAGTTACACTCCTGGAAATATACCCAAGGAAATGAAACAAACCAGTCCACACAAACATTTATACAGGAATGTTCATAACAGTATTTTTCATATTAGTCAAAAAGTAGAAGCAACCTAAGTGCCTGTCAAAGGATGAAGGGACAAACAAAATGTGGCACATCTATACAATGGATTATTATTCATCCATAAAAAAGAATGAAGTGCTGATATACACTGCAGCATGGGTGAACACTGAAAACACTATGTACATGTACGCTAAGGTAAAGACAAACATCGTATGATTCAGTGTATATGAATTGTTCAAAACAGGCAATTCCTTAGAGGCAAAGTAGACTAATGGGTGTTAAGACTGTAAGAAATGACTATGACATAATTGCTTAGCAGGTATGGGGTTTCTTTTGGGATATTATGAAAATATTCTGGAATTAGTGGTGATGATAAACAACACTATGAGTGTTCTGAAAATGTCTAATTGCACACTTTAAAATAGTTAAAACTGTGAATTTGATTGTTACTGAATTAGGTCTGGCTGCTTACCACTCAAAATCAATACCTGAGAGAGAGAGACAAATGTTGGTAGAAAGAAAAATTGTTTTTAATAAGAATGCCGGCAATCTGGGGAGATGGTGGACTCAGTGTTACACAGAAACTATGTCTGAAGATTCCGTTCAGCTATGAAAGTTTTTAAAGTGAAAAAGAAAAATAACCTCAGTTAACCACTGAGATAGGGCATCAGAGTCATCACCACGCCTGACTCTGTGCAGGCTGTGTCTGCTTGTCAACTTCTTGTGATTGTGATCTTTCTTTAGATGTGATCTTGTGCACATAATTTGTTCATAAGATTACTAGGGAGAGATCTGGAACTCTGTTCATTACTTATTCTTCATTTCTACTTCTTTGATTTATGGAAAGAATCAACAAGATAAACAAAATTTTGTTTGACCAAAGATATGAAAGGTATGCTAGGGCTAGAGATGTGCAGAGAATGAGGGTGTCCAGTTTAAGTTTGGTGACAAGACAGAGGAGCCTCCTGTGAGAGTTCTTTCCTGCCAAAGGCTGCTTAAATGATGGTATGTTAGATTTATTTAATTTTTTTTAAAAGGCAATCAGAGATGAGGGGATGACATAAGAGATAAAGAAATGAGACAAAACTGAAAAAAAGGACTCTATTATTTGTCCTCCAAAGGAGTTGTTCTATTGGCTTGGAGCATTCACTAATCTAGTGAGCGAGGACCAGCAGTGCCATATAAGCTGATTTTATGGGATATTAACACATGTGATTTATCACACTATCACAACAGTAAGTGCTTCCAAACAGGAATATATATATTTTTAATACAACCTCATTAAAGAGCTGATGCACTTCTCAAAATCATCAGAACTTTTTTTTTTCAATTTTAGAGTACATTAAGGCCAAGAGACTTATTTTCTTATATTTCTTTCCATGTAGGATTTTATAGGGGTCAAACATTTTATTCTTTTCAAATAATTCCCTAATGGGATTCTGTATATAACCTACTAGATAGGAAATTCTTTTAAGTGCTCAAAGAAAAATTAAAAGTCTATCATGAGATCAGAAAAGGAGAAAAGAACATTCCTTGAGTGGGATCATTTAATCAGAATCATAGATAGAAAAGGTATATGTGTGATGTGGATTATTTTGATGCTTTTCAGGAAGGAGTTCTCTGATGTCAAAAAGCAATGTATTAAGTTCACAAACTTTAATATTAAAGTATGTAGATTATAAACTTTCCATGTCTATTTATGTATTCTTTTCTTTCAAATTCCATATGTCAACTATCTCTGAAACTGTATCTTTTGTTATAACTCTAATGGCAATTCTCTCTAATTTCTCAGGCTGCACACTCACTATTTCTACCTAGATGTTTTTTAAAATAATTCTTCACCTGGCTCTGGACCTCAGGTCTATGCACGAGGGTCATCCTACTCTAATCCTTACTCTCAAGTCAAGAGTGATTTTTCTAAAACAAGTATCATAGGCCACTTCAAATATCCTATTTCACTACAAGAAGTGATCTCTTGCTTGGTCAATAAAACAATGCAGTGGATCTTAAATAAGATTTTTCAATGAAGTATAGAAAAGTCTAGAGGATAGAAAAAAGAAAAAGAAAGAAAGGAAGAGGGAAAAAATGGAAGAAAATGTTAATGGAGAAGGCTTGCTTTGGGAAACTTTTGCCTTAATTACAATTAAACAGTTGTTTATTTAATTACAATTTGTTTAGAATTTTTTACTGTCAGACATCTACTGAACAATTTAAAAGCAAGTTTTACCCTGATTTTTAAAACTGGTTTCTTCTGGCTTTTTGCCTGCCTTTCCAGTCCTTTCTTTTGCCTCTCCAGTCAGGTTTTTTTCACCCTTGTCTTTGATACTCTAAGAAAGTCTCCCCATCCTACCTGGCAAATGTCTGCTTATCCTTCATGAGGATCATTGTTGTTTAGTTGCCAAGTTGTGTCCAAATCTTTCGAGGCCCCATGGACTGTGTAGCCCACTAGGCTCCCCTGCCCCTGGGAATTTCCAAGTTAAGAATACTAAAGTCAGTTGCCATTTCCTTCTCCAGGGGATCTTCCCAACCCAGGGATCAAACCCACATTTCCTGCATTGACAGGCAGATTATTTACCTCTGAGCCACCAGGGAAGCGCTGGAGAAGATAATTCAACTCAAATGTTTCCCCCACAAAGAGCTGTTCAACTTCCAGACAGCAAGCAACACTATGTGTTTCAGGCTGCCGTCAACCCTATTCAAAGATCTTTGATCACACTTTAGTCATATGCTGAAGAGGCTGGTTTTCTAAGGCTTCTAAAAGAATTCTGAGTAAGCACATTGTCTGATTTGTCCTAAGTACTCAATAAATGAATATAAAATATATGAATAAATGTAAATTAAATATTCTTCATGTGTTTACATACAGTTATACTGCCTCTTAGTTAAAATTATTCCTGAAGAATTTTTGGCACTTATGCCATCCAACCAGTCCATTCTGAAGGAGATCAGCCCTAGGATTTCTTTGGAAGGAATGATGCTAAAGCTGAAACTCCAGTACTTTGGCCACCTCATGCAAAGAGTTGACTCATTGGAAAAGACTCTGATGCTGGGAGGGATTGGGGGCAGGAGGAGAAGGGGACGACCGAGGATGAGATGGCTGGATGGCATCACGGACTCGATGGACATGAGTCTGAGTGAACTCCGGGAGTTGGTAATGGACAGGGAGGCCTGGTGTGCTGCGATTCATGGGGTCGCAAAGAGTCGGACACGACTGAGTGACTGAACTGAACTGATGCCATAAGAATTAACAATTGTGTGGGAGAATCATCGTGTGTGTGTGTGTGTTAGTCACTCAGTCATGTCTCTTTGTGACCCCATGGACTGCAGCTCTCCAGGCTCCTCTGTCCATGGAATTCTCCAAGCAAGAATACTGGGCTGGGTTGCCATTCCCTTCTCCAGGGGATTTTCCTGGCCCAGGGATTGAATCCAGGTCTCCTATATTGCAGGCAGATTTTTTACCATTTGAACCACCAGGGAAGCCCATCAGTGCCCATCACTAATTCTACTAATTCTAGTGCTTTCTACACTATGCCTTACTCCAGAGTTTATCATTAGTTAGGAACATTCTGCATCCAAGTGCCCATGTTCAAAGTCCAGTTCCATAACTTCCTAGCTATGACTTTGGGCACATTACACAGCCAGCTCTTTACTGCAGGCAGCTCATCTGATGATAATAATAGTAAGGTTTAAATTATTTAATACCTATAAAGACCATAGAACTATCCTCAGCATATAGTAAGAGGTCAATAAATATTAGCTATAGTTATTGCCCAAGTAAGAAGCAGAAAATCAATACCTATAATTCAAAGCTTCTGTGCTAATGACTTTCAATTTGAAAAGCACTATTTAATTTATCTGAAAGCCTTATTTGTTCTCTGTCCTCAGCTCCTTGATATGTATGGTACTTTCCTATGATAGTCACGTGGGCCTCTTGTCATTATCTCAGATTCAACTACTTTGGTTGTTAACTATTTAATTCTCTGAGTTGCTCCTCCAGCTTGTAGATCACAAGCTCTACATTTTATTCAAGCCGGGTTAAACATAGTTCTCAAAAATCAAGAAAAATATCTAGTCTTTTCATGTGACAAGAAACAGACTCAAAGTGGGGGCTTTTTGTTTGTTTGTTTATAAAAAGGTCATCTTTTTGTTTAAAGGCTGATAACATGTCATATTGCCAAACTGTCAATTTGCAAATGCTAATCATGTTCTACTATAACCTGGTTGTTGATATAGATGTGTTATTTGTGAGAATTCATTACTCTGAACCCTTGTAATTTGAGAAGTTATCCTTCAATAAAAACTTTATTTTAGAAAAAGCTAAATTTATTTATGCAAGGTGATGAACAACCTAGCAATGTCTGTCTTCTAAGTCAGAGTCCTGCCTCTGCCACAGTATTTCTAGTGAGACAGACCTTATCTCCCTTCTCTCCCCTAGAACTCTCTCCCTTGATTAGCCAATCTCACAATAATGTCCACTCAGTTCTCCAAGCCAAAACCACAGAGTAAAAATTGATTCGCCCTCTTTTTTACCACCATGAATATGCCATCAATCATCAAGTCTCATTAATGCCACTTCTAAAATACCTTTGATGTCCATAAAATGCCTTGTCAGTCTCGAGATCAGTACCCTACTCCTGGCTCTCAGCACTTTTTGCTTGGATTATTGCAGACGCCTACTAACTCAATCCTAGGCTCGTGGTGGTCTCCCATCATCCTCCACAGTGCCACCAGTGTGTGTCCTTTCTATGAATTATACCTGCTCATGGAGTTTATACACTTAAATGCAATTGATGTTTTCCCATTACCTACAAAATGAAATGTAAACCTTTTGATAGAGTATAGTCAAGTCTTCCCCAGATTACTCCACCCTCCATTTTCAAGGTTATCTCTGGCCATACTCGATTCATCCACCATAGTTTCCTGTTACCTGCACATTCCTCATCAATTTCCATGACTCCAAGGGAAGTTCACACCCCAACATCATCATTTCTGCACTTCTCTACTTAGAGAAATCCTGTTTATGTTCAACGCTTAGTTCAAATGTCAGCCCTTCTGAGGCTTTCCTTTCCCTGCCTGCTCTGCCTTTCCACAGAGAGCATCGTAACCTTTTCAGTATTTTCACTTCTCTAACTCTGCTTTCACACTTTTATCATAGCATTACTATGCAGTAGTATAGTTAGTTGTTTACACATTCATTTATGCAGAAAGGCATTGTGCATCTATCATGTACCAGGGTCTCTGCGGATTTCTTGGAACTCAAGAATCAGCAGCATAGGTAAAGAGTCTGTTCTGTTTTGCTATCTAAACTAAACTGCTTGAGGTTAAAGAACATAGCTTACATACCTTTGCATCCTTCAGCTGGGCTTCCCTTGTGGCTCAGCTGGAAAAGAATCCACCTGAAATGGAGGAGACGTGGGTTCGATATCTGAGTTGGGACCATCCCCTGGAGAAGGGAAAGGCTTACCCACTCCAGTATTCTGGCCTGGAAAATACCATGGACTGTGTAGTCCATGGGGTCACAAAGAATCGGACAGGATTGAGCGACTTTCACTTTCATCCTTAGATTAGATTAGAGCCTAACATCTAATTAGCAAATTTTCAATTGAATTTATGCTCTCTAGGGAATACAGAGTGGACTTCCCTGGTGTCCAGTGATTAAGAATTGTCCCCTATCCATGCAGGGGACATGGGTTTGATCCCTGGTCTGGGGAAATCCCACATGTCATGGGGCAACTAAGTCCATGCACCATAACAACTAAAGCCAATGTGCTCTAGGGCCGGTACTCTGCACAAGAAATGAGAAGGCCCACACACCACAATGAAGGGTAGCCTCGGCTCACCACAGAGAAAGCAGCCTCTGCTCACCTCTGTTCACCAGGGAAAGTCCACGAGCAGCACCAAAGAACCAATGCAGCCAAAAAAAAGAAAAAAGAAAAAAAGAATAGAGACTTGTACCCTTGGTACAGAGAACAAACTATGATGCATAGTAGTTTTATTTTTATTATTAATGCAAGCATTAATAGAGGTTTAACTAAACCGATTTATCAATTCTATTTTCCATCCCAGGGTCACTGCCTTAATCAAGATCCTAGATTAGTTTCCAAATAACATCAGACTCTAATTTACTAAAAGAACTTAGTTTTTGATAATTCTGCTATTGAATCAAATCAGCGTTCTAAGAAAATTAATGACAAAATATTTCTGAATGGCAAATCTTCTAGTGTTAAAGAGCTTTGCTAAATTTCTGAAATGTAAGATAGTAAATAATCCTGATAACCAGAATTTTCAGTGGGAGCCCCTGCTTTTTTTTCCCCAATAAGCATCACTGATTTGCTGTGTCTGTAGAGTCAAATCCGTCTAGTATTCAAGCCAATCTATATTAGACTAAAGCAATCCATCAGCAACTTCTCCAAAAAACCTGTGTTCTAACATGACTTGCCTGACGTCTGGTTTTCTGTCTGATCACTTGGTATTGTTTAGACTGTCTTAGGCTATCCTATTACCCTAGGAACCCAGTTATCACTTGTGACTGAAATCTTATCTTGAAACAATTGACCATCTGGCCTAAAACCCAGTTCCTTTATTACAAACAAAAATTTACAATCTAGGGACCAACACTATGGTTGAGTAGATAGCTTATCTCAGCATCACATCCTGCTTTGTTGCCATTTCTATACTCTCTCTACTAGTTTGTATTTCAAAGGCCTGATCAGGCTTTATGATTAAAATAAGACAGGTAATATGCAAAATTAGTCTAGAGTGGCCTAACCACAACTACTGTTACCTACTTCCTTCCAAATGAAACTGTTATGTTGCTCAGAATTTAGATACTCATGTGCTTTATGGAATGTTCCTCAAACCACAGAGTAAGTGCATATTAATTACTTCAAGACAATTATAGCAATTCCATTCCCACTGACAGCAAGTTTGCATGTGACATATCCCTAGTCAATGAGACCATCTATTGGGAAGTTTCAAGGAAAAATACGCCTTCAAGGACACAAAATAGGGACCTGTGCCTCCCTAACTTAGGAAGTTGCCATAGATGATATATTGCCTGAGGCCACAGTAGTTATCTTACCACCATGGGGGGGGGGGGGGAAACGGAAGAAAGAAAAGAAAACTTTGTTCNGAAAAATACGCCTTCAAGGACACAAAATAGGGACCTGTGCCTCCCTAACTTAGGAAGTTGCCATAGATGATATATTGCCTGAGGCCACAGTAGTTATCTTACCACCATGGGGGGTGGGGGGGGGAAACGGAAGAAAGAAAAGAAAACTTATAAGATTCTGAGCAGGAGTCTCACCTAGTAAGTCAAACCTGTAACACTCTATCTCACCTTCTTATATTTTCCTGATCATTTATGTCAATTTTAGTTTGGCATTTTATACTTACAGGCAAAGCCATCCTAACCCTCGGATTCAAGTTCCAATAAAGTCCTGAGAGTGAACCAGGATGGATCTAAAGTTTCCTTTGAAAGTTACAAACATAAAGAAGGTAAATATGAACTCTTAGAAAATAGAAGAATATGTATTCCTGAGGCGGGCGGTAAGTGGGTAAGTAGGAAAGTACAACCACCAGAAGGACTTCTGCTCTGGACAAGATGGTGGAGGCCCACTTCTCCCTGTCCTTCCCCACTAAGGGCAATGATAAACTCTAGAAATAATGCAAAAAGCAAACAAAAGAAGTATCTGAAATCTGGTAAGGAGAAGTCAAACTGGTTTTGAACTTCATGACCAGCAGAATAAAACAGTGGTCAAGTATGTTATATTCCCCACTGAACAGAAGACAGCCACCTAGATCCAACATTTTGACCCTCATCCTAGCAGTAAAGGTAGCTCAAGTCAGCCCAGACCTAAAAGAGATGAACCCTCACCACCCACAAGGATCCATTGTGAGTCCATCTAACAATGAGTGACTACGTCAAAAACCTGGATGAAAGAACAATAATAAGTGAGGAAAACAGCCATTTTCCAAAAGTAGCATCAGTCAGTTCAGTTCAGTTCAGTTCAGTTCAGTCGCTCAGTCATGTCCAACTCTTTGAGACCCCATGAATCGCAGCACACCAGGCCTCCCTATCCATCACCAACTCCCGGAGTTCACTCGGACTCACGTCCATTGAGGCAGTGATGCCATCCAGCCATCTCATCCTCTGTCATCCCCTTCTCCTCCTGCCCCCAATCCCTCCCAGCATCAGAGTCTTTTCCATTGAGTCAACTCTTCGCATGAGGTGGCCAAAGTACTGGGGTTTCAGCTTTAGCATCATTCCTTCCATACTATATAGCTAATTTAGGTAACATTTTTTGAAACAACACAGTTTTAGAAATGACTGAACAGTTTGGTAATAGAGTTTGACCAGGGGGGAGTATTGGCGAAGGTGGGTGTAGGGATCCTTATGATGATGGGACTGTTTAAGATCTTGATTCTGGAGCCAGATACAAAAACCTACAACATGATAAAACTATATAGAACTCCACGCACACACGGGCTTCAGTAGTAAAGCATCTGCCAGCGATCCCTGGGTCAGGAAGATTCCCCTGGAGGAGGGCATGGCAACCCACTCCAGTATTCTTGCCTGAAGAATCCTAGGGACTGGGGAGCCTGGCAGGCTACAGTCCATAGTGTCACTAAAGCGACTGAGCATGCAGGTGCACACACACAGGCATACACATAAGTGTGAGCTAAACTGCAGAAATATAAATAAGATCAGTGGATTGTATCAATTCCTGTATCCTAGTTGCAACTCCATATTATAGCTTTGTATATTGTCACAATTGGGGAGAAACTGGCAAAGGATACAAGAGGTGGCTTTGTCTTCTTTTTAAAAACTTACCATAATTCTACAATAATCTCAAAACTTTCAACTTAAAAAAACACATGAGGAGCAAATTAAACACAGCTGGGGCCCTGTTTTTCAGTTTGTGACCCTACTTAAAATATTTAGGTTATACCTGTATGGTCTAGTGGTTTCCCCTACTTTCTTCAGTTTAAGTCTGAATTTGGCAATAAGGAGTTTATGATCTGAGCCACAGTCAGCTCCTGGTCTTATTTTTGTTGACTGTGTAGAGCTTCTCCATCTTTGGCAGCAAAGAATATAATCAATCTGATTTCGGTGTTGACCATCTGGTGATGTCCATGTGTAGAGTCTTCTCTTGTGTTGTTGGAAGAGGGTATTTGAAAAGACCAGTGCATTTTCTTGGCAAAACTCTATTAGTCTTTGCCCTGCTTCATTCTGCATTCCAAGGGCAAATTTGCCTGTTACTCCAGGTGTTTCTTGAATTCNTATTTTTTATAGCTAGGTTCAAACATACATCAGTAAGAGCTTACAAGTCAAATGAATATAAGTGTATTTAAAGGTATAAAACTAAGAACATAGAAGGCACAAAAGAGCTTACTTGGCTCTCTGCTTTCTGCTCTCTACCATGTCTGTCTCTTATACACATCCCAGTCCCCTATAATGAAAAGGACATCTTTTTTGGGTGTTAATTCTAAAAGGTCTTTTAGGTCTTCATAGAACCATTCAACTTCAGCTTCTTCAGCGTTACTGGTTGGGGCATAGACTTGGATCAGTGATATTGAATGGTTTGCCTTGGAGACGAACAGAGATCATTCTGTCATTTCTGAGATTGCATCCAAGTACCGCATTTCAGACTCTCTTGTTGACCATGATGGGTACTCCATTTCTTCTCAGGGATTCCTGCCCACAGTAGTAGATATAATGGTCATCTGAGTTAAATTCACCTATTCCAGTCCATTTTAGTTCGCTGATTCCTAGAACGCCGACGTTCACTCTTGCCATCTCCCGTTTGACCACTTCAAATTTGCCTTGATTCATGGACCTGACATTCCAGGTTCCTATGCAATATTGCTCTTTACAGCATTTGACCTCGCTTCTATCACCAGTCACATCCACAACTGGGTATTGTTTTTGCTTTGGCTCTGTCTCTTCATTCTTTCTTGAGCTATTTCTCCACTGATCTCCTGTAGCATATCGGGCACCTACTGACCTGGTGAGTTCCTCTTTCAGTATCTTATCACTTTGCTTTTTCATGGCATCTGGTCCCTTCACTTCATGGGAAATAGATGGGGAAACAGTGGAAACAGTGTTAGACTTTATATTGCTCCAAAATCACTGCAGATGGTGATTGCAGCCATGAAATTAAAAGATGCTTACTCCTTGGAAGGAAAGTTATGACCAACCTAAATAGAATATTAAAAAGCAGAGATATTACTTTGCCAACAAAGATCTAGTCAAGACTATGGTTTTTCCAGTGGTCATGTATGGATGTGAAAGTTGGACTGTGAAGAAAGCTGAACACTGAAGAATTGATGCTTTTGAACTGTGGTGTTGGAGAAGACTCTTGAGAGTCCCTTGGACTGCAAGGAGATCCAACTAGTCCATTCTAAAGGAGATCAGCCCTGGGTGTTCTTTGGAATGACTGATGCTGAGGTGGAAACTCCAGTACTTTGGCCACCTCACGCTAAGAGTTGACTCACTGGAAAAGACCCTGATGCTGGGAGGGATTGGGGGCAGGAGGAGAAGGGGACAACACAGGATGAGATGGCCGGGTGGCATCACTGACTCGATACACATGAGTCTGAGTGAAGTCTGGGAGTTGGTGATGGACAGGAAGGCCTGGCATGCTGCGATTCATGAGGTCACAAAGAGTCGGGCACAACTGAGAGACTGAACTGAACTGAACTGATTTGCTCTTCTGCTATCAACATACAGATCAGTCCTGGGTCCTGAGGATAACAAAGCTATTGCTGACTGTCTATCACCTCCCACAAGATTCTAGGTATTTCATGAAGCATAAGGACTTCCCCGGTGGCCCAATGATAAAGAATTTACCTGCAATGCAGGAGACCTGGGTTCAATCCCTGGTTCAGGAAGATCCCCTGAAGAAAGAAATGGCAACCCACTCCAGTATTCTTGCCTGGAGAATTCCATAGACAGAGGAGTCTAGTGAGCTACAGACCATGGGATTACAAAGAGTTGGACACAACTGAGCAACGAACACTTTCGCTTTTCACTTTCAGGAAGCATAATTTACTCCTTGAAAGGAAAAAATTTACTCCTTCAGGAAGATAATGAGATAAAGAAGGAAATTTACAGTGAACATTAGTCATGAATGAAATAGTGAAGTGCTGTATCAATTAGTTGAAAGAGTTGCCAAGAAGTCCTTGCAAAGATGATAACTGCGGATCAAGCCAAATGCAGTGTCAATATGCATTCAATATCTACTAATGTCATAAAGCATGTATATCAAAGTAAATACTGAAAGTCATCAGTGCACGGAACTGCAGAGAGATACATAAGGAACTGCTTTCCCACATAGTTTCCATGCTGGGTTCTTCCTTTTGCCCTCGATATTCTTTTGTTGTGCCTCACTGAGGATAAAGGAGTAGAACACACACGCAAGATCTTAGTGCCAGCAACCTTTTATAAGAATTCATTTCTCTCTCTGAAAGGTTTCAGGGAAAGCTCACCTTCCCACCTCAGGAGAAGAATTAAACAAATCTGGTTTGAGTTCTTTCAAAGTTCATAATCTGAATTGTAGCTTGAAGAAAGCTATTCCCTATATTCCAGATGAGTGACAATAACTTTACAAATAATGATTTCCTTTATGAAAATTCATAGAGTAAGGCCTAATTTGTAACCCGGGAGCTAAATTATTTGATTTTCTATTTTGCTTATAATTTGATCCATCTATTTTCTGAAAGAATATACTCTCTTATGCAAGTTATAGTAAAAAGAAATAAGGCAACAATTTGGATAAACCTAGAACAATAAACCACTGTCTACACAGTCAGCTTGATATTTTAGTTTTTTTTACAAGACAGGCATAGACCTAATGACGACTTAAAAGTTCAAGAAGAAGCACATTGGAAGGAAAGACAACAATTTTCATTCAGAGTCATGTTCTAGACTGGCAGAAAAATACAAAAGATGGAAGTGTTTAATTCTGTTTAAGGTTATAATTCAATAAATCATAGTGCTTCCTGAGGGCCCTAAACCTAAGTCCCTGTGGTTATTCAATTTATGATTTTTTTTGTCAGTCTTTCTTCCAAATTATTTCTAAGCTGGTATTGGCATCAGATCTAACAATTGGATTTATGAAAAAAACCAAAGGCCATGTTGATACCTGTTCTAGGCTGTCAATGAAAGCCACCTTTGTGAATATACAACACTCACAGCAGAAAATCATTTAGAAAGGATAATATGGAACCAAAAAAAAAAAAAACCCAGCTCCGAAATGATGTAATTTATTTATGAACTTAGCTGAAAGACCCATAAAACTAAATGACTCTACCTAGTAATTTTCTGTCATTGTATTGTTTATTATAACTTTCTGGTTCACAAGTGCTGCAATATGCCACAATTACTTAAGCTATATCTTTAATTAAGCATTAATAAAATATGAGTTGGATAATTATCCCAGCAATTTTATTATATAATTAGTGAACAAGTTAACATGAAATTGCATTATGAGACTTTATATAAAATTTAGTATGTGCATATATAGCTTAATTTAATGAGTAAAACTATCCTCAAAACAAAAATAAGAAGTATTTTTCTAGTGTTATTTCTAGAAGTAATTCCCAAGTAGAAGGAAAGTTTTTAAACTATCATCTTAGAAATTTTAGAAGTTAAAATAAGTATGTCTATCTGTGGTTTTCATTCTCTGCCACTGTCCAAGTTCTCCTAACCATCCCTATCTCTCTATGAACCACCATTTGTAGCATAGTAGGTCACGGGACATCTTTGCTACAGAGAAGGAAGTGAATTGAAAGCCGCAGAAGATTTAAGCTATATGCCCAGTCATCCCACCTTTTGGAGCTGAGGCTGGCTTCCTAGTTCCAATTAACCCAGTTCCCCTCTTCCTACTGACTTCACCCTCTCTGCAGCAGAAAACATTAATACTTTAATAATATGATAAGACAATATTCACTTTATTGCTGATGGAACACATTTTTAAATAATTAATGTAGCATCATGACCATTTTTATTGGTCCTTTATTATTTTCCTTTTAGAAGCTTTTTAACCAGTCTTATATTTTTTTTCCCCAAATAAAATTTGTATAATTTTCTAACCTAATTTTGTTTTTTAAATCTTAAGTTGTATTTTAGCTGATGCCTCATTTAATTTATAGATGAAATTGAGAATTGTCTTTTTAAATTTTATAGTAGTCTATCTTCTCCAAGAACAGAATATATCTTCCCAGTGTTTTAATAGATGGATGGATATTTAAGATTTTCTTTGTTTAGAGCTTAAAACTTTCTTGTTTAGTTTATTCTTATGTGTTCTGTTGCACTTTTGTTTATATGTATTATATATATTCTGTGGATGTATTATAATATATTTGTGTGTTCATAGCTAGAACTATTACTACATCATTGTATTCTCTCTTGTTTCTAATAGATTTTCACTTGATAACTTTCAATTTTTCCGACACAATACTTGCATATAATAATGCTTTTAAACTTCCTAAAATTTTTACTTATTTCTCTTTTGTCCATTGCATCAGCTTATAAGTCTAGAGATATATGTTTACAGAAGTAATGAAAGGATATCTTACTTGCCATAATTTCATAGGGATGTCAGATAACTGTTTTAACCTCTAATCAGAATGGCTTTTGTTTGCTCTAGATATACCTAGAAATGTATAAAGGTATACACACACATCTGTGAATATATATATACATACACACATATGTCCAGTTGTTGTTGCATATATGCCTCATATAACTGTCACTGAATTTATTTATAATAGACACCTTGGGGAGGAATATCTGTTCCTATAGGTTTTAGGTAAGATAGAAATTGTTTTATCAAATGGTTTTGGAAGACTCTTTTAAGCAATTATATGGTTTTTACCTGATCAATATAGCTATTATATTAGCAAAGTTCCTAGTATTAAATTGTGTACTCTTGGTACAAACCTCACTTTTTGGTGCTTCGTTATTATTTTAAAGTATGATGAATTCTATATTTAAAATTATTCTATAGTATAGCTATTTTGGAAAACATAATGAAAGTTCCTCAAAAAATTAAAAATAGAACTTCTATATGAGCCAGAAATTTTACTTTTGAGNACCTCACTTTTTGGTGCTTCGTTATTATTTTAAAGTATGATGAATTCTATATTTAAAATTATTCTATAGTATAGCTATTTTGGAAAACATAATGAAAGTTCCTCAAAAAATTAAAAATAGAACTTCTATATGAGCCAGAAATTTTACTTTTGAGTATAGATTCAAAGGAAATGAAATCACTACCTTGAAACTATGTGCTAAGTTGCTTCAGTTATGTCTGATTCTGTGCAACGCTATGGACTGTAGCCCACCAGGCTTCTCTGTCTGTGGGATTCTCCAGGCAAGAATATTAGAATGGGGTGCCATGCCCTCCTCCAGGGGATCTTTCCAACCCATTATTTTTTATAGCTAGGTTCAAACATACATCAGTAAGAGCTTACAAGTCAAATGAATATAAGTGTATTTAAAGGTATAAAACTAAGAACATAGAAGGCACAAAAGAGCTTACTTGGCTCTCTGCTTTCTGCTCTCTACCATGTAAAGACACAATGAGAAGCTAAGCTGGCTGTCTACACCTCAGAAGACGGCCCTTACTAGAACTAGACCATGCCTGCATCTGATCTTGAACTTCCAGCTCCCAGAACTTGGGAGGATTTCTGTTGTTGATAAGCCACCCATGTTATGGCATTTTGCTATAACAGTCTGAGCTAAGGAATTATATAAACCTTAATTTTTTTTCATGGTCAAATCTCTGTGGCATTTAGACAATAGCTGTCAAAGTAAAAATGTGTACATTTTTGACCCTAAGCTTTCTTTGGGGAATTTTTTTTATAGATATACTGGTGGCTCAGTGGTAAAGAATCTGCCTGCCAAGCAACAGATGCAGGTCTGATCCCTTTATGGGAAGATCCCTGGAGAAAGGAATGGCAACCCACTCCAGTATTCTTGCCTGGGAAATCCCATGGACGGAGGAGCCTGGTCCATTACAGTCCATGGGATTGTGAAAGCGTCATGACTTAATGACTAAACAACAACAATACATTAAAAAAGCTATAAAATATTTATGGGAAGATTTTTATAATATTGTTGGTAATAAAAAAGATTTGAAGCAATCTAAATGTCCATCCACGTAAGATTCATTAAATTATGCTAACTTCAGATAATAAATTCAATAACTGCTAAAAAAAAAATTGAGTCAATTTTGAAATGAATGTCCAAGATATATAAGTGAAAATATAACCTTAGAGCAATATNTGGGTGGGAGATTCAAGAGAGGGACAGTCTAATTTCTCCCTATAAGCATGCCCTCACTTTCTGAATTTATACCAAATATACATATTATTGATTAAAATTTAGTCTTATTTTACAGCTAACTTGCTGAAGAGATGGATTTTTCCAAATTAGTGGGAGATGGGAAAGTTGACTGAATCTAGTTTACAGGAGCATGCAACATTCTTTCGAGGAAAGTGCTGTGAAGTGCTATGAGAGATCAGGAAATTCCCAGAACCAGACTTGGTATAAAGGAGGGATTTGCTTTTGGTTTTGTTTTTGAATGATAGCAGATATGGGAGCATTCTTAAGGACTAGAGGAATCTGAAAAAAGAGTGAGGAGAAAATAATTGTGTCAGTTAGAAACTGACATGAATCAGACATGAGGGGCTTTCCTGGTGGCTCAGCTGGGAAAGAACCTGCCTGCTGATGGAGGGATGCAAGAGATGTGGGTTTGATCCCTGGGTCTGGAAGATCCCCTGGAGAAGGGAATGGCAAACTGCTCCAGTATTCTTACCTGGGAAATGCCATGGACAGAGGAGCCTGGTGGGCTACAGTCCGTGGGGTTGCAAAGAGTCAGACATGACTGAGTGCAGAGGTACACACACACACACACACACACACACACACACACACACCAGACATGAAACAACAGGGTTTCAACAAGATGGAAGTTTATTTTTCATTCATGTAACACAAAGTATAGAGATTAGCGGTCCAATTCCCCCATGGACCAGGCCTCTTATCTTTTTATTATATCACTCTTAGCATATTCTCAAGATCACTACATGATTGCAGAATGGCCAGTAAGGGGTAAGAACAAGCGAGGAAAAGAAGAACATTTCTGTAAAGCCAAGGAGCCTGGCTTTGAGTTTGAGAGTTTCCTCCAAAACTCTCCCTGGTGACTTCCTCTTATATCTCACTGCCCTCTCCTCTCATGGGGACCAGGGACATCAATCTGCAGCTGGGCACGTTGCTGCCTAACAGAGAAGAGGGTTTTTCCTAAGGGAGCCAGGGTAGGAAACTATCAAGCTTAGGAAAAATAGGTACTTTTCTCTACTATAACTTCAGAGATTGTATAATATCCCAATCCAGTTCAAAAATATTGGCCTTTTAGTGTGTCATACTGACTTGAAGTCTTCACCATTAGAATTTTTACTTGGAGTTAAGATTTTGTGTTTGGAAACTTGGAAGTAAGCTGAATATTACTAAGTCAGAAGAGAAAATTAATTTTCATGTAAACATTATCATCCCCAAACTCTAGAACACGAAGATGATCTGAACTGTAACTTCGGGCAGGTAAGCCTAGACTGGGGTGCAGTATCTCTGAGCTTGAGAAAGCTACTCCCATTTCCTAGGCTTCAATGTCCTTGTCCCTAAAATGTTACACTTAGTCTCCATGAACTCTAAGAAATCCTTTATCTCTAAAGTTTTATGTAAACATTTTATTGGATTAGTTAATTTCCTTCTGGAATCAATGGGAATTGGTGCCCCCATGGATCCCACAGGAAACAGAAGCTGCATACAGAATGTGAGGCTGCAACGGGTGCTTATGTGCTGGGGCTACAAAGAGGTCAGTAAACATGGGAACAAGCTCCCGCAAGAGGGCCTGGTCAGTCTGAAAACAACAGGGACCCCACTGAGGAAAATGACTGTAAAAAACCCAGAGTAGTACTGTCAAGAGAAATAAATTTTGAAACAAATAAAAATTGATCCATTTGCTAATAAAGAATTGGGTTCAGGATGACTTGGTAATTCACACATACACATACATACATATATACACACTCATATAAAACTATCAGATAATAATTGAATCAGAATGATACTCAAGTTTGTCAAGCAGCCACCAAGGGTTTGCCTAAAAAGAAAAACACTTCTAGGTGCTAATTGGTTCCATACAACAGCATCACAATCTTTGAGACTTTGCTTTTGGTTCTAGCAAAGCTGAATGAATGTATGAGGCATCCAGGTATTTAAATGAAACCATGGCTTTAAGTGATTAAATGTAGAAGAACAAAATGAGGCTATGTGTAAATACACTGGCAGTACAATGACATGTGAATCACCATGAAACAGGAAAATCTCCACATCATATGTCCCCAAGCTCTGAAGCAGACTCTGAAGAAAGGGAAGTTCTCTGCACAGACACTCTCACCCCACCCCAATCCAAGACGGGCAAACTGGCTAGATGTTTCCATTGTTATTCAAAACTGGTTACCAGGAACAGTTGAATCTCTAAATGAAGCTCACAGCAAGTGCAAACCATAAAAAGCATTCACTTGTCACTAAGAGAATATGAACAGGTTTAGAGTATCTACTTTTCCACACTTCAAGTTTTCAAATGAGATTGTAAGGCGATTATCAAGGGATTTTGCAGGAAGATAACTTTCCTTCTAAATCTTTTCATCCAGGCGTGATATACAAATGTGCAATGTATCTTTTCTATAATTAAGTAAACTGTTCCCTTGCTTCATAGATCCTCAGCAACAGCAACAAATGACACCTACATGATCGTTCTGGAGGGGGAATAAATGAGGATGTATCTATGACCAAGTAAACTCCTAGGAAATGGATATTTTAATTGAATGTTCTGATAGTAGAATAATTGAGAAAATATTTTATCATGTTTCTTCTTTATAAACCCCTTTTATCATTGTTTTGAATTCTAGCTCCACTGCCAGAACACTATATTACATTTTGTTACTTTGTCATCTTGCCTCAAGAAAAAATATCTGCCTGGGGAAAACTGATTAGTCAAAAGGGAATATGGGGTGTCTGAAGGGAAAAAAATTAAACATATATGTGTGTTGGCACATGTATATATACACACATACATACTCCTTAAGTAATGCTACTACCAAAAGGTATTAGTTCTGATAATATTTCAAATGCAATTCAGTTCAGTTCAGGTTAGTTCAGTCACTCGGTCGTGTCTGACTTTTTGCAACCCCATGAACCGCAGCATGCCAGTCTTCCCTGTCCATTACCAACTCCCAGGGTCCACCCAAACCCATGTCCATCAAGTCGGTGACGCCATCCAACCATCTCATCCTCTGTCATTCCCCTCTCCTTCTGCCCTCAATTTTTCCCAGCATCAGGATCTTTTCAAATCAGCTCTTCACATCAGGTGGCAAAGTATTTAGGATATCTAAAATAAGATCAAAGACTGTGCCAGATTATTATATCTAATAATCTTTCAGTTCTGTTTGCAATCCGCTTTTAAGAAGTTATCACCTGCCAGAGCCAGAGCTGACTTTGAAACTGGGACACAAAAATCATTTCTGCCTTCAATAGATCATAATCTAATAGTGAAGTGTGTGTGTGTGCTCAGTTGTGTCAAACTCTTTGCGACCCCATGGACTGTAGCCCTCTAGGCTCCTCTGTCCATGGGATTCTCCAGGCAAGAATACTGGAGTAAGTTGCCATTTCCTTCTCTAGGGGAATCTTCCTGACTCAGGGATCAAACTCACGTTCTCTTGTGTCTCATGCATTGGCAGGCAGTTTCTTTATCACTCTGCCACCTGGGAAGCCCTCTAATAGTGAAACAGGTATGTAAACTAAGATAAATTTCAATAGACTCTAGATTGCAAAAAATAGCCTACATATGTGTGAATGATTCATTCTAATTGGTAGATGGTAAGTGAATCAATTTTATTTGAGAAGGATCTAATGGAGTTCAACAGGAGAGAAGAGGGGAGGGGGAAATAATTCCAGGCAGTGAGAACATCACCTGCAAAATCACGAAGGTGTGATCATCTTGTTTTTAAGGACTCACATGTAATTGACTGTTGTCAAAAGGTAAAATGTTTGGTGTAGTGAGAGGTGATCCGGGCTGGTCAAATTAAGACAACCATTAAACTTTGAAGTAGTTAGGATTTGGGAATTTATCTTGAGAGGAATGGGGCCCTTCAATGTGTTTTCAGCAGAGGAGCAGTAAGATCAAGTTTGCTGCTCAGGAGAGGCAAAGTAGTTGCAACTACGTAAGAACCTGATTTAAGGCCAGAAGGCTAATAAGCAGTCATATTATAGCTTCCAAACTAGTGTTTCCAAAATTTCTCTAATCTTACCTGTGTGTTAATTTCATTTTTAAAATGCATATGGGGGCTTCCCTGATGGTCCATGGTTAAGAATCTGCCTTGCAGTGAAAAAGTTGGCTTAAAGCTCAGCATTCAGAAAAAGAAGATCATGGCATCCGGTCCCATCACTTTATGGGAAATAGATGGGGAAACAGTGGAAACAGTGTCAGACTTTATATTTTTGGGCTCCAAAATCACTGCAGATGGTGACTGCAGCCATGAAATTAGAAGACGCTTACTTCTCAGAAGAAAAGTTATGACCAACCTAGATAGTATATTCAAAAGCAGAGACATTACTTTGCCGACTAAGTTCTGTCTAGTCAAGGCTATGGTTTTTCCTGTGGTCATGTATGGATGTGAGAGTTG
>SJYV01048537.1:0-55013 GCA_006410875.1 Neotragus pygmaeus | reverse complement strand
AAAAAAAAAAAAAAAAAACCCTGATAACGTTATACTCATCCCTAGTGGTAGGTCATGCACATATACCAGCGTCAATCCACTCTGGAGCAATTGGAAAGCTATTAATCCCTGGCTAAAACCAGTAAAGATTTGAAATCTTCCTGAAATGAACAGAATTCTGACTGACTCAGGAGGCTTAATCGTAATTCCTAACCAGTCATTGGCTGAAGACTAAGCCATGCTGACCCAGGGGCAACTACTAAGAGTCCAAGCTCAAAATTTCAAAAGAAGAGAAAAAATTCCAAGGACTGACATCAGAAATCACACACCTAAGAGAAAGAGATTTTGCAGAATTAATCCAAGCCATCCACAGTATAAACAGAAATAGGCAACAACAAGTCACAGGGTAAAAATTAGAAATAGGCACTATAATATAAAATAGCTTATTTTTAAGAAAAAGGGAGAAATGAAAGAAACATGAAACGTGGCCCATAAACAAGAAAGAAAATCCTATATGTTGAATTTAGCAGACAAAGATTTCAAAGGAGCTATTAGAAATATTAGCAAAGAACTAAAGGAAACCATCACTAAAAATGAAAGAAAAGCAGATTTCATCAAATATAGAACAGTAATAAGTATAGAGAAATTACCAAAAAAAAAAGAACCAAATGTACATTCTAAAGATGAATTACAAGCTGGAATCAAGATTGCAGAGANCAAAGAACTAAAGGAAACCATCACTAAAAATGAAAGAAAAGCAGATTTCATCAAATATAGAACAGTAATAAGTATAGAGAAATTACCAAAAAAAAAAGAACCAAATGTATATTCTAAAGATGAATTACAAGCTGGAATCAAGATTGCAGAGAGAAATATCAGAAACCACAAATATGCAGATTATACCACCCTTACGGCAGAAAGCAAAGAGGAATTAATGAAGGTGATGAAGGTGAAAAAGGAGAGTGAAAAAGCTGACTTAAAACTCAACATTAAAAAACTAATGTCATGGCATTTGGTTCCATCACTTCATGGCAAACAGATGGGGGGAAAATGGAATCAGTGATAGACTTTATTTTCTTGGGCTCCAAAATTACCGTGGACAGTGACTGCAGCCACAAAATTAAAAAACACTTACTCCTTGGAAGAAAAGCTATGACGGAGACAGCATATTTAAAATCAGAGACATCACTTTGCCAACAAAGGTCCATATAGTCAAGCCCATGGTTTTTCTAGTAGTCGCGTACAGATGTGAAAGTTGGACCATGAAGAAGGCTGAGTGCCAAAGAATTGATGCTTACTAGCTATGGTGCTGGAGAAGACTTTTGAGAGATCTTTGGACTATAAGATCAAACCATGCAATCCTAAAGGAAATCAACCCTAGATAGCCATTGGAAGGACTGATGCTGAAGCTCCAAAACTTTGACCACCTGATGCAAAGAGCCAACTCATTGGAAAAGACCCTGATGCTGGGAAATATTGAAGGCAGGAGGAGNTCTGAGCCACAGTCAGCTCCTGGTCTTGTTTTTGTTGACAGTATAGAGCTTCTCCATCTTTGGCTGCATAGACTATAATCAATCTGATTTCGGTGTTGACCATCTGGTGATGTCCATGTGTAGAGTGCTATGCTACCCACTCTAAAAACTTGTGATCACCTAGAGTTGAAACATTTAGGTCTTCTTTATAGAAGAGACTCTAGTGATCAAAGTTAATGTACCCACTATCTTCAGAGTAACCCTAGAGTCTGGAATCTTAGTCATTTTTGCTGTGATGGCAGAATAAACTTCTGGAAGTTCATGGGCCCAGAGTGTCTTCTTCAGATTTCTTGTTTGTACAACTACCTTGCTTATAAAACAAATAGAATGACTGTGTGTGTGTTAGTCACTCAGTTGTGTCTGACTCTTTGAGACCGATGGACTGTAGCCTGTCAGACTCTTCGGTCTATGGGACTCTCCAGACAAATATACTGGAATGGGTAGCCATTCCTTTCTCCAGGGGATCTTCCTGACCCAAGGACAGAATCCCGGTCTCCAGCATTGGGACAGATTCTTTACTGGCTGAACCACCAGGAAATACCAAACTTTTAATTGTATCAGTAACTAAATTGAAAGAATTGTATACCATTTTGTGATTTTTTAATTTGCAAATATTTTAAATGAGAGCAATACTGGTAAGGAAGTAAAATAATGTAGAAGTTAGAGTAGAATCTCTGTAGCCTCATTGCTCTGTGAATTTTCAACCCATCGTGTGTCATCTGTTACTCAAAATCTTGGTTTTAAGTCTTTAAATCTTGTGCCTTGATTTCGTCCTCCAAGGGCCTAATAGTGGCTACCTCACTATTGTGAGGATGGAACAAATAGGTCTCTGTGAACATTCTTATAATATTGCCTAAGCTATGACAAACCTAGACAGCATATTAAAAAGCAGAGACATTACTTTACTGACAAAGGTCCGTATAGTCAAAGCTATGATTTTTTCCAGTAGTCGTGTATGGATGTGAGAGTTGGACCATAAAGAAAGCTAAGGGTTGAAGAAATGATGCTTTTGAACTGTGGTGCTGGAAAAGACTCTTGAGAGTCCCTTGTACTACAAGGACATCCTCAAGGAAATCAGTCCTGAATATTCATTGGAAAGACTGATGCTGAAGCTGAAACCCCAATAGTTTGGCCACTTGATGGGAAGAACTGACTCATTGGAAAAGACCCTGATGCCAGGAAAGATTGAAGGCAGGAGGAGAAGGGGATGACAGAGGATGAGATGGTTGGATGGCATTACCAACTCAATGGACATGAGTTTGAGCAAGCTCCAGGAGTTGGGGATGGACAGAGAAGCCTGGCATGCTATAGTCCATGGGGTCACAAAGAGTCAGTCGTGACTGAGCAACTGAACTGAACTGAACTGAGGACATATTAATAGATCCACAAATGTTAGCTACTAGTATAAATAGGAATTCTTATAAATTGGTACATGCTTTCTAAGAAGCCATTAGCTCCATATTTATCAAGAGCATAAAAAGTGCTTAAATTCTTCATGTAGTAATTTTCCTTCTAGGGAAACTATCCCCACAGTCACTAATTCAAACAGTTATATACAATAATTTTTACTAAAGCAAGATTTTTATAGAATTGAATACAACCTAAACCTGTAACATTTGATAATGAACTTTACAAACACAACTGAAATAATTGGGATGGTACATTTACAATAGGTCAAGATAGAATTAACTCCTAATTTACTTTCCTGCTTTAAATCACTAAGTAAAATATATGGAAAAATTACGTTTAGATTTCAGTCCTGGGAAGATGGAAACAAATGAATTTAAACATATGAGTAGTCTCAGTTTACTTAGAAGCAATTTCCAGGCCATACTGTAGTGTGGAAGAATTTCATTGTTTTGCTGAGTAAAGATAAGTATCAGGAAATAAGCTGCAAGTAAGCACAGTAGAGATCTGTAGCATGCCTGCTTAGTCGTTCAGCTGAGTCTGACTCTTTGGGATCCCCATGGATGAGCCCACCATGCTCCTCTGACCATGGGGATTCTCCAGGCAAGAATACTAGAGTGGGTTGCCATTCCTTCCTCCAGGGGATCTTTCCAACCGAGGGATTGAATCCACATCACCTACATTGCAGGCAGAGTCTTTATCCTCTGAGCTACCAGTGAAGCCCAAGAATACTGGAGTGAGTAGCCTATCCCTTCTCCAGGGGATCTTACTGACACAGGAATCGACCCAGGAACTGCACTGCAGGCAGATTCTCTATCTGAGCCACCGGAGAAGTATCTAGTATCTAGTAAATGGTTACTAAGCACTCAAAGAAGCAGGAAAATATGATCTCTATGTGGGATATATACCAATCATTAGAAAAATAAGAGAAATGAAAGAAGTAAATGGACAAGGATTAAAACATCTATTTGTAAATATGTTTCATATGTTTAAGTTATGGTATAAGTCATGAACATAACAAAAAATATAAAATGTATAAAAGACCCAAAAAACTTCTAGAGATGATAAACACACTATCTGAAATTTAAAAAGAAAACTACACAAAGAGGGATTAAGAGCAGCTGAGATAATGCAGAAGAGATAATTAGAAATTTGAGGATGTGGTAGTAGAAACTATTCAAAATATTTAGAATACAGAAGAGAAAAAGGAATAGAGTATCAATGACCTTGTGGGACAACATTAAGTGTCTCGATATATGAAACTGGAGTCCCAGAAATCAAAAAGAGAAAAGGGCAGGGTAGGGATAAGTGCCAGAAAAAGAGGTTAAAGAAATAATGGCTAAAATATATCCAAATTTGATTAAAAATATAAATCCACAAATGCAAAAAACTCAATGAACATCGAAAAGAATAATCTTAAAGAAAATTATACCAAGTTATAATCAAATTGCTAAAAGCCAGTGATAAAAGGAAAAGTCCAAAAGAAGCCAAAGGAACAAAGGCAAATCAGCAGACTATGTGTCAGAAACTATGCAAGCTAGAAAAGAGCAGAGGCAGAAACACAAATGCTGTATGACTCCACTTATGATAAATACTACCTAAAGTAGTCAGATTCATAGAATCAAAAAGTGGAATAGCTGTTACCAGGGGTTAGATTGAGGGAGAACTGGGAAGTTACTAATCAACATGGATAAATTTTTGGTTGCAAAAGAATGAATTCTTTTTTTTTTTTTTAATTCAGGATCAATATCTTACTTTATTTTTTTTAATTTTTTTTATTGTTTTAATTTGACTTTACAATACTCTATTGGCTTTGCCATACATCGACATGAATCCACCACAGGTGTACACAAGCTCCCTTGATATCTGCTGTACCACACAGTATGTCTTGGGAGTGATAATAGGATAGTACATTTCTAAGATTTGCCAAGAAGGTAGATCTCATGTCAAGTGTTCTTTCTATAATATAAACAAAAGTGAAAAGGTATCATCTGGAATTCTTTATGCAGAAAAAAAGAAGCAAAACTTCAAAGTTGAAGGTGAAATAAAGACTTTAGAGAAAAAAGATGAGAAAGCGTATGACTGAGAATCCCCAACTGCATGAAATATTTAAGGAAGTTCTTTCAGCAAAAGGCAAGTGATATGGATGAAAGTTCCATCAGTAGACATTAACAATGCCAGAAATGGATCTTGGTGGCAACATGCAGAATCTTTGATCTTAATTACAGCATTAGTTTATATGCTGCAACTAAGAGCCGGTGCAGTCAAATAAATACATAAATATTTTTTTAAAAGACCATTTAAAAGATGTGTATAAGAGACAGGGAGTATGTCAAGGCTGTGTATTGTACCCCTGCTTTATTTAACTTCCATGCAGAGTACATCATGAGAAACGCTGGACTGGAANGTTTATATGCTGCAACTAAGAGCCGGTGCAGTCAAATAAATACATAAATATTTTTTTAAAAGACCATTTAAAAGGTCCCATTAGGCTAAACCTGTTTTCATAATGCTATGTTATTGCTTGTCTTTTCCATTCTCATTATCTCATGAATATACAGTGACATTTTTCTGAGGTTAATTCATGTGTACAATGATTGTACAATGAAGTGTATCAAATTTTGGATGATCTGTATAACTCAGTGAACTAATAAATTTGAACAAAAACTAAGGAATATTCTTTTAAATCATGTGTAGGTAAAACATCTATTTTAATTGCAATATATATATATATATATATATATATATCTGTCTCTTATACACATCTTAAGATCAAACCATGCAATCCNAATATACAGTGACATTTTTCTGAGGTTAATTCATGTGTACAATGATTGTACAATGAAGTGTATCAAATTTTGGATGATCTGTATAACTCAGTGAACTAATAAATTTGAACAAAAACTAAGGAATATTCTTTTAAATCATGTGTAGGTAAAACATCTATTTTAATTGCTATATATATATATATATATATATATGCCTCAGTGTGTTTAGCAAACAGTAGCTTGATATGTGTTTGGATTTCACTAAATTTTTCAAAAACTGCCAGTTCCTAATCTTGCTTGTAAGGATCTTAGAAGTCACCATTCCATCCTAGCAGGTAAAACACTGAACAGACTGGAAAAAAATCAACAACTCTTCCTGGATCTACAGGAGAGAGGAGGAGGAAGAGCAAATAGCTGCCTCCAAGATTAAAAAGACCAACAGGTAAATAGCTTACTGGAGCAGAAAGACTCACCAGCAGAAACTATTGCAGGAACCAGGGCCAGGGATGGAACACTTTAACTGCAAAGTGTTGAAAGATCAGAGCAGACAACATGACAGTTAAAAAAAAAACTTCAGAAAGACCTGTCATGGGACAAGGGAAGGGCACAATATTGTGAGCCCCTTTAGGAGCTTGATCAGATTCCTAGGGAAGTTTTAGGAAAAAATATTCTTGAGCTTCCAGAAGGAGAAGAAGAGGACCCTTCCTCTGTATTTTGAAATACATCAGAGCACTCTTTCTCCTAACATTGCCTGCCATTAGGGGAGACTAGTTAACCAAAGCCTAACACNAGATGTCCATCAACAGATGAATGGATAAGAAAGCTGTGGTAATATACACAATGGAGTATTACTCAGTCATTAAAAAAAATACATTTGAATCAGTTCTAATGAGGTGGATGGAACTGGAGCCTATTATACAGAGCAAAGTAAGTCAGAAAGGAAAACACCAATACAGTATACTAACATATATATATATGGAATTTAGAAAGATGGTAACGATAACCCTTTATGTGAGACAGCAAAAGAGACACAGATGTATAGAACAGTCTTTTGGACTCTGTGGGAGAGGGTGGAATGATTTGGGAGAATGGCATTAAACATGTATAATATCATATAAGAAACGAATCACCAGTTTAGGTTCGATGCATGATACAGGATGCTTGGGGCTGGTGCACTGGGATGACCCAGAGGGATGGTACAGAGAGGGAGGTGGGAGGGGGGTTCAGGATAGGGAACACGTGTACACCCGTGGTGGATTTATGTTAATGTATGGCAAAACCAATACAATATTGTAAAGTAACTAGCCTCTAATTAAAATAAATAAATTTAAATTTAAAAATAAATAAATAAAATCATCTTGATCTCAGAATAAAAACTCAACACTATGTGCCTCTATTTTACAATGACTTGTACCATCATATCTACTTCTTACAGATAAATAGAAAAATTTGTCATTAGAGGCCCAGTGAGCACTGTGGTCTTTTGAAGTATAATGTTAACTAGCTCACCATAGCATGAGCAATCAAGTGACCTAATAGAGTCTTTTAGAGTCTGTGTCCTACCAGGTTAAATGTCCACATGGAAGTTTAAGTAAAAGTTTCTCAACAATATCTGGCTGCAATTCTTTCCCTTGCTGATATCTACAAGGACATCAAAATGGAACCTAAATCCTATCCCTCGTCTAACATTTGCACAGTCTTGGCTTCATGCTCCTCTGGTTGGACCATACCCACATTTGTGGACCTACTCTCTGTGATCTGCTGCAATAACTGATGTGTCTCTCTGTGCACAAGTTCAAAGATTAGTGCCACAGTTTTAATATCTTGGAGGATTCTTAGGCCCCTTTGAGAAGCTTATGAAGGCTAGAGATCCTATAAAAACGTATCCATCACACATTGACACAAAATTTTGTACATAGTTTTGGGAGGACCACAGACTTCCTAAAACCTATCCATGGACCATCTAAGAGTCTACGGACCCCATTTAGAGAAACATCCTCTAGATTATGGCAACATGTGCTCATGTACTATGGCATTCAGCTAATAGAATCAGAGGCAGCAGTAGAGCATACGGGAGCAGTCAGAGGTAACCTGCAGGCACAGCCAGCAAGTTCTGCCCTCCTGAATGATGAATGTTCAGACATGATTTATTCCAGGAGAGAGAAATCCCTGGTTTTTCCCCTCAAATGTGAAAAAAAAAAAAAAAAAAAAACAGAAGCAAGCTGGCTAAGTGTGGATCTCAAGATCAGTAGCAGAATCACCACTTGTGATCATGGCAGCAAAACAGTCCCTTAGGCCATATAGTAAGTTCCCTACATACAAACAAGTTCTTCTCTGAGAGAGTCCAATTTGGCTTTGTAAGTCCAATTTGTTTGTAAGTCAAACAAAGTTAGGCTAGGTACCCAACTAACATAGTAAGTTATGTAGCACTGTGCTGAAATAGGTTTATGATACTTTTCACACAAATAATACATAAGAAGCAAACAAAAACTAAAATATTTTTAATCTTACAGTACAGAACCTTGAAAAGTAGAGTAGCAAAGTACAACTGGCACACAGAGGCTGGCATCAAGTGAAAAGGCAAGACAAGTTACTGACTGGAAGAGGAGGTGGGAAATGGTAGAGCTGAAGGATCCTCACCAATAGGAGATGGAGGGCAAGCTGCAGTTTCATTCACTCCTGAGGGTGATGGCACAGGTTCTGGTTCCTTGCTAGATTCAATTCTATCTGCCCTCTTAGAAAAACAATCCAGTGAGATACGTTCTCATCTTTGAAAGCACATAACTTGAAGGTTCGTACGCGGGGGACTTACTGTACTCTTCTGTCCATTGAGAAGGTAGAACTTGGAGTATTTTGAGTGATGACAACTTTGAACCAGGACACCTCCTCTGTTAAGAGGCTTCTGTGTTGTATTGACAGATAAAATAAAATCGTGTCAAAGATTTGCTTCAAAAGAATCCAGGGTGAAGGAACATACAGATGCAAGAAAATGCTTCCAAGGATGAAAGGGTTACCTACTCCAGTGTTCCTGCCTGGTGAAGCCCATGGACAGAGGAGCCTGGTGAGCTACGGTCCATGGGGTCACAAAGAGTCAGACACAACTGAGCATCATGGATGCAAAGCAGTTGGAATAAAGAGATTTTTTATATCCTATTTTAGTCTTTTCTACATGACCACAATATCTCTTCGGCTTCTCTATCTCATTTTAAAAGAACGTTCCCTAAGTTTTTTATTCATTCAAGGAGGTTATAAAAATTTTTTAATGTTAATGTTGGTTAAAACATAGCTTTTATCACCATCAGTCTATGAGCTCTCCAGGCTGCTTTAGGGCTACTGACAAGTGAGACAGGACTCTCCAGATACACCGCTAGGAGGCACCTTGCTCTTTGTTCTCAGCCTCTCACATTTCCTGCTGCCTTCCCTGTCTCCTAGGCCCTGTCAGTCAGGCAATAAATACAAACACCAGTTGATGACCAGTGATAACACGTTATTGGCTTCCCAAGTGATGCAGTGGTAAAGAATCCGCCTGCAATGTGGGAGACCTGGGTTCGATCCCTGGGTTGGGAAGATCCCCTGGAGAAGGGAACGGCTACCCACTCCAGTATTCTGGCATGGAGAATTCCATGGACTTTATAGTCCATAGGGTTGCAAAGATTCGAACACTAATGAGCAAGTTTCACTTTCACTTTCGTACACACACACATATATTTGTTAGACTGATTCCACAAAGAAATTTCAGGACTACATAATATAAAGCAGGATAACATGGATACATAAATTATATATGTGTGTGTGTGTGTGTGTGTGTGTGTGTGTGTGTATGATATATACATAGGAATATTATAAACATATATATTTATGTATATATATCCCCTCTATAGATATTCTTTCACAAAGAACTTTTAAGAATGTATGTCTGATATAAAGTAGGAAGGACTAGAATTTTCCCGAGGAGGGGAAAGCTATGAAAAGAGCAGTAACATTCTAGAGCCAGAATCAAATGACCTAGGTTTGAATCCTGACACCAATGTTTATCACCAGTACAATTTTAAACAGTTTTATGTTTGTGCCCAATTTTCTTAACTTGAAAGTCATTTAAAATAATACCTAACTTCTAGTGAAGAATAAATGTAAAATTTTAATGCCTGGTATTCCCATAAGAGTTAAAACAGCATAGAATGGGGTAATTTGGCTTCTCCTGAAAAACTGCTCTAACTTCCTTTTTTTAAATAATCAGAATTAAGCAGCCATTCGTGTCTTCCTTTTTAGTTCATTTTCCAGAAAATTCAGACCCCACTTGAGGCTCAGTTGTAGAACCTTTGTCATCTTGGAAATGTAGTTTTCATTTCCCTGGTATTAAATTTTTACTGTTATTTACATTTCCCCTCAGTTTCATTTCCTTTGTTAACAGGAGCATTTTTATCTCATCTGCTACCAGTCCTTTGTGGAGCAAAGTCATAGAGGGAGAAAGGAGGGAGGGGAAGGAGGAGGCTGGGGAAAAGCTAACATGTTTGTTTCACAAATGCTCACTAAGCATTTGTAAAAATAAGAATATGGTTAATCTGGTTGTCCATAGCTTCTAAAACTGTTGCACTGAGGGGTTCAATTAATAGACTTTCTATCTGTAGAGCACCTTTACTTCCCTAAAATGCTGTGCCCATGAGATGAGAGTCTCACTAGTAACACAGTCCCATTATAGAGTCTTTTCTGGCACTTTTCAGAAGGTACCAGTGAGAGCTAAGAAGAACAGTCTTCCTCCATCTCTTTCTCTCCTTTTATCACAGTTAGCATTATTGAATGTAATACACTGGAGCCTTGCTATAACAACCAGTCTTTGCTACCAGCCACATAATTTATTTCCATACCTAGAACTATTCCTGTAAAACATCTATATACTATAGATGGATAGATAAATGGTAAGTGATAGCTGAAAGAAAAATAGTCTGGACCTCAGAGGAATCTAATAATTCAAACTTACTACAGACAGCCTGAAGATAGTTAACATCTATAGTATTGATTAGATCAAGATTTAGTACTCTGGAAAAAACCTCATAAAAACACAACATTTTGCTATCACAGGGGTTTGAGAGAGAGGCAATCAAAATGAAAGAAATGTCAGTCTTGTTCATATGAAATTTTACAAATATTTCCAGGAATAAGACTATTACCTCCTAAGAATGTATGTTTGGTTACAAATCTAGCTTCTGAAAAACCAGAGAATACTTTCTTCCTTAAAAGAAAGAAAAGGCTATATACCCCTGACAGCAATATGATCCAGGCTTATCCACTTAGTTTATATGTTATAGCCCCGTAAGTGTTCCCACTGAAGGAGGTGTCAAGCCATGTGATAACCCCGACCAACAGAGGGCTTTGGCATTTCTGAGGACAGACTCTTCCTGCACAGAAAGTCTGGATTAACTTTGGAGCATAGTGATTATAAATACACACCACATATTCTGTCCCTTCCACTCTGCATATTTCTCCTCTCTCTCTCTCTCTCTCTCTTTTTTTTTTTTTGGCATAGGCAATCTCACTTTTCCCCAAAGTTTCAAATATTGCTTTCATGCTATAGCTTCAAATTTTACAGCTTTATCCCTGATTGATTTTTCTCTTGAACCCCAAACTCAATATTTCACCCTATCCAGAGAATACTCCACTTGGGTGTCCTATGTGTGTGTGTGTGCTAAGTGGCTTTAGTTGTGTCCGACTCTTTGCGACCCTATGGATTGTAGCCCACTAGGCTCCCCTGTCCATGGGATTCTCCAGGCAAGAATGCTGCAGTGGGTTGCTGTGCTTTCCTCCAGGGGATCTTCCGGACCCAGGGATAGAAACCACATCTCTGTCTTCTGCATTGGCAGGCAAGTTCTTTATGAGCCAAATTAATTTATTAGAAGACAAACTCCTCTTTTTCCTTGTCCCCCTTCCCTAGCTGTCTCATGAGGAATTCCATCCCCTGCCTGTTTGCTATCAGAGAATCAGCATGACACCCTGCAGACTTGAATGTAGGGAAGAAGCTGGTAGGTTGTATAGGATAGACTCAAGCTTTGCACACCCTGCATCTCCCAGGTGGTGGTTGTTGGTGGTGGTTTTGTTTCATTGTTTTGTTTTCATTTTGTTTTTTCAGCTGTGCCACATGGCATATGGGATCTTAGGATCCTCACCAGGGATCAAACACACGCCCCCTGCATTGGAGGCACACAGTCTTAACCATGGGACCACCAGAGAAGTCTCCAGATGGTGGTTCTTATTCCATCCTCTGTGCTCTCAGAGACTCCTACCTATGCCTCTACCAGAGAATGTAGCTCAGTATTGTGTGGCCATTTATATCTTTCCCTGTCTGGGGTTTGAGCTCAAAAGGTAGAGAAATGTCCTTCTCTCTTAATGTAATCAGCTCCCTAGATTACGTTTCTGAATAAACTTTTCTTGAGTCATTTGGCAGATCTTTAGTGAACACCTACTATGTGCCAAGTGAAGGAGCTATAATTGTGATGGTGATGGACTTTGTCTCCACCCTTAATTGGCTAGGAACATGGACCAGAAGGGTAAAAGGTTGTTAGCATGTACGTTCAGATGCTGTAGAAGTACACGAACATGAGGGAAATAGGGAAAAGTTGGTACAAGGTTATAAATTAGATGGCCATTGGCAGAAGAATGGACAAGGAAGTTGTGGCACATATACACAATGGAATACTACTCAGCTATAAAAAGGAATGCATTTGAGCCCGTTCTAATGAGGTGGGTGAACCTGGAGCCTACTATATAAAGGGAAGTAAGTCAGAAAGAGAAAGACGAACACTGTATATTAACACATATATATGGAATTGAGAAAGATGGTACCGATGATCCTACATGCAGGGCAACAAGGGAGACACAGACCTAAAGAGCAGACTTTGGGGCTCAGTGGGAGAAGGTGAAGGTGGGATGATTTGAGAGAATAGCGTGGAAGCATACACATTACCATGTGTAAAATAGATGCCCAGATTGTCTTCAGTGCAGGAGGAAGTATACCCAAAGCTGGTGCTGTGAGACAACCCAGAGGGATAGGGTGCAGAGGGAGGTGGGAGAGGGTTCAGGATGGGGGGAATACATGTATACCTGTAGCCAGTTCATACTGATGTATGGCAAAGAACATCACCAATATTGTGAAGTAATCATCCTCCAATTAGAAAAATTAGGGCTTCCTAGGTGGCACTATCATGGCATCTGGTCCCATCACTTCATAGCCAATAGATGGGAAAACAGTGGAAACAGTGACAGACTTTAATTTTTGGGCTCCAAAATCACTGCTGATGGTGACTGCAGCCATGATATTAAAAGATGCTTGCAAGAAAAGTTATGCCTAGATAGTATATTAAAAAGCAAGACATTACTTTGCCAAAAAAGGTCCATCTAGTCAAAGCTATGGTTGTATGGATGTGAGAGTTGGACTTTAAAGAAAACTGAGCACTGAAGAACTGATGCTTTTGAACTGTGGTGCTGGAGAAGGCTCTTGAGAGTCCCTTGGACTGCAAGGAGATTCAACCAGTCCATCCTATAGGAANATGGATGTGAGAGTTGGACTTTAAAGAAAACTGAGCACTGAAGAACTGATGCTTTTGAACTGTGGTGCTGGAGAAGGCTCTTGAGAGTCCCTTGGACTGCAAGGAGATTCAACCAGTCCATCCTATAGGAAATCAATCCTGAATATTCACTGGACAGACTGATGCTGAAGCTGAAACTCCAATACTTTGGCCACCTGATACAAAGAACTGACTCATTCGAAAAGACCCTGATGCTTGGAAAGATTGAAGGCAGGAGGAGAAGGGGATGACAGAGGATGAGATGGTTAGATGACATCACCGACTTGATGGACATGAGTTTGAGTAAATTCCGGGAGTTGGTGATGGACAGGGAGGCCTGGCATGCTGCAGTCCATGGGGTTGCAAAGAGTCAGACACGACTGAGTGACTGAACTGGACTGACTGAGGTGGCGCTAGTGGTAAAGAACCTGCCTGACAATGCAAGAGATGCAAGGGACATGGGTTCAATCCTCAGGTTGGGAAGACTCCCTGAGTAGGAAATAGCACCCATTCCAGTACTCATGCCTGAAGAATCCCATGGACAGAGGAGCCTGGTGGGCTATAGTCTATGGGGTTGCAAAAGTTAGACACCTCTAAAGTGACTGAGCATGCATACACAAAATAAATAAATTAAAAGAAAATTTTACAAAGGATGAATAAGGTCTGAGGATCTATTGTATAACATAGTAACTATAGTCAGTAAAACTACACTGTATGATTGTAATTTGCTGAGAGTAGAATTTAAATGTTACCACACACACAAAGCAAATATGTAGGGTATTAGATGGTCTTCCCAGGTGGCTTGGTAGGTAAAGAATCTACCTACAATGCAGGAGACACGGAGATGCACGTTTGATGCCCAGGTCGGGAAGATCACCTGAAGAAAGAACTGACAACCTATTCCAATATTTTTTCCCGGGGAATCCCATGGACAGAGAGAGGAGCCTGGTGGGCTACAGTCAATGGGGTCACAAAGAGTTGGACAAGGCTGAAGTGACTGAGCATGCAGGGGGATAGATGTGCTAATTGACTTTATGGAGGGCTTCCTTTCACAACGTATGCTTGCATGTTCAATCACTCAGTCATGTCCGACTCTGTGACCCCATGAACCATAACTCATCAGGCTCCTCTGTCCATGGAAATCTTCAGACAAGAATACCAGAGTGGGTTTCCATGCCCTCCTCCAGGGTATCTTGCCGACCCAAGGATTGAACACCTATGTCTCCCACATTGCAGGGGGATTATTTCACCGCTGAGCCATTGGGGAAGCCCCTTCACAAAGCAAACATATGTCAAATTATCACACTGTACACTTCAAATATCTTACAACCTTTTTAGTCATGATACCTCGATAAAGATGGAGGGGAAAAAGGACTTGAGAAATTACTTAATCACCAGGAAGAAAGAATAGAAAACACAGCTAGGACTAGGGTTAGGCAAGCTAGTTGCTTAGAGCACAAAACTGAAGGAGGCTTTGACTCTTATATCCAGCAAGCTTAGGGGCAGGAACTGAGTGAGCCCTTCCTTACATACTGTTTCCTGGGTGCCTCATTCTAGTCCTGACCCTGATGGGAAACTTAAGAATCTGCCTATAAATACTGAGTCCTTTGTAAAAGTATTCCAGGTTGGTAGGTATTATTTTACAGCACCTGGGCAGATTCTTTCTATTAAAGGGAGTGCTTGAGATATTAAGCATAACCACTTCAGCTTGATTGGTTGCTGTGGTGATCAAAACCACCACAAATATAAGAATAATAAAAATTGGGGTAAACAGATGTGTTTATACAATATTATTAGTGATGGTGCTCTGTGACAACCTAGAGGGATAGGATGGGGAGGGCACTGGGAAGGGAGTTCAGGATGCAGGGGACACATGTATACCCATGGCTGATTCATGTTGATGTATGGCAAAGACCACCACAGTGTTGTAAAGTAACTATCCTCCAAATAAAATAAATATTAAAGAAAAAAAAGTTTAGAATGGTGCAGGCACACTGGGAATATTCAATGAATGCTGTTATTATTTTTTAATTCTTCTAGCTGTCCTTAGCAGATACACTCAAAACACATATTCCTATGGAGAGTAATAGGTTGACCACCAAGACTGTCAATTTGAGATCAGAGATCTTAAGAATTAGTTGAGATATTTATACAACTACTTTCAGGACATCCTGCATAGACTCTTAAAACTCTTCAAAGGATCACAATTGCCCTCAAGGGGAAAAAAAATCCAGCAGCAGCATCATGAGTCTTAAGATTCCAAAAGAGGCTCAGATTGGACGTCTAACTGCAATTCTTGCCACTCAGGTGACTTATTTTGATTGTGCAAAGGAACCCTAATCATTTTATGCTGTTGTCTCCTTAGTATAAATTCTATAAATATTATCTCTATCCATGAGTATAAGGAAATAAAAATAAAGACATATAGTCTTACTCTCTGTATCAATTCACTATCATTCTTGTTGTTGAGTTGGTAAATCATGTCCAACTCTTAGGGATGCCATGGGCTGCAGCATTCCAGGCTTCTCTGTCCTTCACTGTCTCCCAGAGTTTGCTCAGATTCATGTCCTTTGAGTTAGTGATGTTATCTAACTATGTTATCCTCTGTCACTCCCTTCACATTTTGTCTTCAATCTTTCCCATCATCAGGGTCTTTTCCAATGAGTTGGCCTTTCACCTTAGGGGGCAAAGTATTGGAGTTTCAGCTTCAGCATCAGTCCTTCCAATGGAGATTCAGAGTTGATTTTCTTTAGGATCAACTGGTTTGATCTCCTTGAAGTACAAGGGACTCTCAAGAGTCTTCTCCAGCACCACTAATTCAAAGGGATCAGTTCTTCTTCATCACTCAGCCTTCTTGCTGCCTAACAAACCACCTGAAACTCAGAATCTTAAAATAATAAACAATTATTCTTGTACCGGAGTCAAGGAGTCAACTGGGCTCTCTTAATGCATTTGTGGTCAACTATAGGTCAGTTTTTAGTGTTCGGCTGGCTATAGGCTTATCTTAAATGGCTTTCCTGAAACAATCAAGCTCTTCCACATGGTATCTCATCCTCTAGCAACTGTTCTGTGAGCTGGGGCAGGGTTCTGAGAGAGGGAGCAAGTGCTCAAGGTTTTAGGCTTGGTTTGATCCATGGTCACTTTTACCAGATTCTATCAGCCAGAGCACATCATAAGGCCAATCCATATGAGACAGTTGGAAAAACTGACCATCTCTTCGAGCTGCAAAATCACATTGCAAAAAGGTATGGACACAATGTGAGAAATGGGGGCTACAAATTAATCTATTAATATCCCCAAATATAAACCATCAAAACATGAATAAAGCATTTCCCAATACAGCATACAATGCTAAGGTCCTGGGTGAGATGGCAAACATACTGCTAACCTAAGTTCAGGATTTCAAAAGACCTCTTACACGAAGCAATGGAAAGCACCATGTTTTTAAAGACAAACGATTGTTTTCCTGAATTTCCCTAAGCTTGCACATTTGCCTAGTCTTCAAATATCTGCTTCTTTCTTTCTTCAGTTCCTTTTTCTAGGCTTTATTTGCTTTTTATTTTTGTTCGGTTTCAAATCTTAATGATGCAGCTTAGCATTCAAGCAGCGGCAGCCCTCTCCCAGGGAGCTCTATTGTTTAATATTAATGTTCACCTAAAAAATGAAGCAACACCCTGCTGCCTTCCCATTCATTCGAAGAGAAACTCTCATTCCTAGAGGGACGTAGGTTAAGAGTGAGGCTGCTGCCCTCATTTTGTCCTTAGGGTGCAGGAGGCCAAAGCGGGGTGCTGCCAGATGGAGGTGGAGAACTTGATCCTGCAGCCCAAGTCAGTGTCAGTTGCAAAACTCTAATCATCCAAGTGGGCAGGAAGTCACCTAGGCGATTCAGCTGGTGGGCGCCCATGTGAAAGGGAGAGATAATCATTAATGTCACTCCCGAAACAGGAAGGTCTGTACAGACAGAAATAGATTCCACCAGCACATTGCATGGAGCCTATTGAAGTGCAGACAGTGATCTGTAAAATGTTATGGGAGCAGTTGAGCTGACTTAAATCAAATTCAGCAGCATGTGATTAGCTGATGAAATAACTATTTTGTTGTGCTTTGAACTCTATGAAGTAACACGACTTTAAATTTTGGATGACAAGTCATTTCTACATATTAAAATGAAGAGCTTTCCCCAAGTACCATATCCTCTGTGAAATTCTGTATATAAATGTTACCAGCAAAGAGAAAACAGAATAAAGTCAGCCTACCCTCTTACCTACAGATACA
Organism: Neotragus pygmaeus; assembly: GCA_006410875.1. Classification (NCBI taxonomy): domain Eukaryota; kingdom Metazoa; phylum Chordata; class Mammalia; order Artiodactyla; family Bovidae; genus Neotragus; species Neotragus pygmaeus. Next base: position 37,493 of record SJYV01048537.1, on the reverse strand, counting down.
ATGCTCTGGAAAATGAAACAATGTCCTTTCTCTAAAATATCTCTTTCCAGGAACAACTTCTGCTTCAAAGAAAGTAAAAAATTTGTTGATCATATGAAATAAGGTCTACTAGGACAAAAGTTTTTCTTGGTGCCTGTTCACATTTTTTAATAGCTTATCCTCATCTCCTTTTTTTCAATGAAAATAGAATTGTGGCTAATGAGGGCCATTTTTGTTATCCAAAAAATCTTTAAGACTTCAACTATTGCTGCATTAATACATATGGAAATTTTACGTATGTGAAAAACAGAAACCGTATTTTATGCAGGTACACAGATCTGTTCAGTCAGAGAACGAATGTGTGTGTTTTTATATCTTAGTCGTCTATGGGGTCACACAGAGTCGGACACGACTGAAGCGACTTAGCAGCAGCAGCAGCAGCAAGCCATCAATACTCAAATCTTGATAAAATTTCACCTGCTTTTCTTACCAATTCTTAGTACATGTGTATGATAGGAAATGCCAAGAACTCAGTAAATGGAGATATGTACAAGTACACGGATGAAGGATTAATCTGTGGTTTTTTTTAGGCTAAACGCATGACATGAAGCAGATCTTTCAGAAGAAGGCAGAATGTGATTCATAGGTCAGCCTGTGTACTGACTTCTGGACCACTTGTTCCTGTTAAATGACTCAGATGAGATGACTGAAGTATCTTGTAAGTATGGATAGCTGGTCAGCTTGTAATCACACAAAGACAGTTCTGCACCACGTGGTACCAGTATTAGCCAAAGACATTCTAATTCACAAAGCATTTTCTTCTTTATTGAAATATCAGATCTTTACAACATGAGGTGAATTGAAGGTACTTGAGATTCAAAAGATAAGAGGGTCACTCCAAACACCTCAGTAAGTGGCCAAGCCAGGACCCCAAACATGGGTGCTGTGGGTACACATTTAGTTTTCTATTATTATCATTCTGATAGAAATAAAAAGAATTCAGCCCCTTCCTACCCAGTCCCAGCTCTCTGAAAAATGATTAAAATTTTTAAAGTCAAATTAAAATTAAATGGAACGTCTCAACTGAAATTGTCCAGGATAAAAAGAAAAGCTTCATTGTCACAGAAATGGCTTTCTAATTTTAATTGTCACAAACAACTGCTGAAGTAGAGTAGCATCTCCCACACGACAGGGGAGGAAACAGCATTATCACGTTTGGGGCCTGATGCCACTCTGCTTTTCTTGCCAATTCAGGATGGGAATGGCCCCTTATCCTCCTTTTATTGTTTGTTGTTTAGTCACTAAGTTAAGTCTGACTCTTTTGCAACCCCATGGACTGTAGCTGGCCAGGCTCCTCTGTCCACGGGATTCTCCTGACAATAATACTGGAGTGGGTTGCCATTCCCTTCTCCAGGGGATCTTCCAGATACAGGGATTGAACCTGGGTCTCCTGCACTGCAGGCAGATTCTTTACCACTGAGCCATCAGGGAAGCCCTATCCTTCTTGTACCACAGGGCAAATCTAGCCAGATCTGGGATGAACTGCTTTGGCAATCGATAGCAGGACCTTGTTATATAGGTTGTAAATTTGACTCACACTACATAGATAGCAAAGCCAGCTTTCAATTCACCACCCTTGAAAATTCTCAGCCTAATTTTTCTTTAACCATAGTACAAGTCTTCCATTACACACAAACGAAAATATGGAACTAACACCTCTCTGGGTTAATCTACCTACTGAATTTGAGTTCTGACCATTTCTAGAGCCCTTTTGCAACTCTACAACACCCCACAGACTGAAGTGAAGATTAAATGAAATAACCACCAGGATGTCCCTTATGGTTCAGTGGTTAAGACTCTGCACCGTCCTGGCGAGAGAACTACGATCCCACGTGCCACCTGGCCAAAAATAAATAAATTAAAATAAGATAATAAAAAAAGAAGTAGTACATCAAGTGCCTGTTGATATATTATGATTAGGTTCTCCCTGTTTGCTCCTTTATCTTTCCATTCCACCCAAATCTCTCTTGCTGCTGCTGCTGCTAAGTCACTTCAGTCGTGTCTGACTCTGTGCGACCCCATAGACGGAAGCCCACCAGGTTCCTCTGTCCCTGGGATTCTCCAGGCAAGAACACTGGAGTGGGTTGCCATTTCCTTCTCCAATGCATGAAAGTGAAAAGTGAAAGTGAAGTCGCTCAGTCGTGTCCGACTCTTCGCAACCTCATGGACTGCAGCCTACGAAGCTCCTCCATCCATGGGATTTCCCAGGCAAGAGCACGGGAGTGGGGTGCCACTGCCTTCTCCAAACCTCTCTTGCTACTCCTCTCTTGAAAATGTTCTCTAGCACATGGTCTACTCACTTTTAACTAAACTCCATAACTAATAGCCCTTACAACTTTGCTCATGCTGGTCCATCCGCATCAAATTCTGTCTCCCTGCCCCAGCTTGGAAAATCCAAGTCCTACTTCTAATGATTTTGCTGACATTCCGTGTTTAGCTTCTCCTATCACCAGCCTCACTTCCTGGCCCCCAGTCTCCCTCCACTGATAGCATCCTGACAACAATACATTGTGATATGATATGCTGGTAACACGTATGCCTATGAAGAAATTATAAGCCAAATAAACATAGCCTGGATTAAATTTAGGGGAAGGTATCAAACTGATGATGTCCCCTGAAGAGAAAACAAAAACAGAATAGGAAATGGTGGGAATAAAACCAAGAAACATACTTGGCCTACTTACACTATTGCCTTGAGCCATGTCTAGAGGCACGTCTGAGCCTATTTTCATAAATTTCTCTAAATCCCTTGTTTTTATGAGAGCAAAATAGAGGCTGCAGCACAACAAGAAATATGGCCTCTAGTGAGTATTTGTGCATAAAAGTAGGTTTACTAGGATCTTTTACATTCTGTGGGTTGCTCAAGAAATAAATTTTTTTTTAATGTTTTTAGGAAGATCAAGTGTTTGTTTTGCTTTGTTTCATTTCTCTTTTTTCTAATAAATATATGACTTTAATTAATTCAACAAATTTGCTGAGGGCCAACTATGTGCCAGACTGTTGAGTATTACAATAAACTTGACAGCATGGCACCTGCACTTGTATAACTAACATTCTAAGTAATGAGGATAGGCAATTGATACAAAAATAAATGAATAATTTCATGATTTTTTTAAAAAAAGAAAATCATAATACATTCACATATATTTCATCTTCCATCATAATCCCTAGAATGCTGATCACAAAGCATGATTCAACATTAAATAAGTATTCAAACTCTTATTCAAGAATATTATACACTGATTTAATTTAAAACTCCAATTTTGAATTTTTTTTCACATAACCTTTGGCAATAAAGTAGCCTCTGACCACAGTCCAAAATACTACTGAAGATCGTATTGTTGTTGTTCAGTTGTTCAGTCATGTCTGACTCTTTGCAACCCCATGGGCAGCACTGAATCTGATGTCCATTTAGTCAGTGATACCATCCGACCATCTCATCCTTTGTCGTCTCCTTCTCCTCCTGCCTTCAGTCTTTCCCAGCATCAGGGTCTTTTCAAATGAATCAGTTCTTTGAGTAACTCCAAAGTATTGGAGTTTCAGCTTCAACATCAGTCCTTCCAATGAACACCCAGGACTGATCTCCTTTAAGATGGACTAGTTGGATCTCCTTGCAGTCCAAGAGACTCTAAAGAGTCTTCTCCAACACCACAGTTCAAAAGCATCAATTCTTTGGTGCTCAGCTTTCTTTATAGTCCAACTCTCACATCCATACATGACTACTGGAAATATGTTTCACCTGTTTGATTTGTTTTAAAGAATTACAAACACAGAACCTTCTTTTTTGTTTATCCATTTTGGATTATATTGTCTTGCTTCTTTTTATGTATTGGGATAACTACTGGATATTACAGACACAGAATTGAGGCAAAAAACAAAAAACCAAAAAAAAAACCTTGTTGAAAAACACAACAGGGATTGAGGCTTAGGGGCTTAGGGCTGTGTTTAAGTACATGGGTTTTGGAGCCATGAGTGACCTTAGATGAGTCAAAAGTCGGTTTCAATTTCTTTCCCTATCAAGTGATGATAGTATTACCTGCTACAATTACATGCAGTAAGATTGGTAAAATGAAAAGCAAGTGAAATTAAAACACATTGGGAACTTTAAAATCCTTAAATGAGATCGTCAACGTGCTTTATAATATTTCAGCTCAAAACAAGAGACAGATGAAGCAAGTATGAAAAATCTTGATTATCCAGGTAACAGGTATGCAGGTGTTCATTATATCATTTTCTGTACTGTAGTGTATGTTAGAAGGTTTGCATAATAAAAATATGAACTACATATACTACTACATAGGAAATAAATGCTACAGTTAGCAGAATCTGTACCTATAGTCCCATGATTTGACCTTTTCTTTGTTACCATTTTTTAGTATGATATTGAAGTTGTCTTCTTTTAATCTATTTCTAAAATAACTCAGATGTGTAAATTACTTTCACCATTATATGTGCCTCCATTATCATGACAAGACTGGTACTTTTAAATGTAAATTCTGTGGACATTTTTTAAGATTTCAGAAAGTTAAAATTTTCAACACAATATTCTGAAAATGTTTCTAAATGATCTCTACGGGAATAGGGACAAAGGTGAGGGACATTCCAGTAGTGAAAGTCCAGGCCACTTCTCAGCCTTGCTTTCTTCTCTGTATCACATACCTTTGGGTGATTTTCACATCACTCCTTCTATCAGCAAGAATCTAAGTAAAATGTAAATAACCACTTTGATCACTGCACCCCAAAACTAACACATTCAGATCTTATATTTTACTGATGTTGTTAATCACTATAGGAAATATACAAGATGAAAAGCATAACCTGGAGAAATTACAAATCTTAGGAAATCTTATTTCATGGTCCACGGATTGACTTCTGAGATGAATAAGATCTCCACTGGATGTCTGCCCTCCACTTTCATGCCCAAAAGTGTGTTCTTTCTTCTTTCTCCCAAGTTCCAGGCCAGGGTTTCTGCAGATCCCATCTTCCTGGGAAGCCTGAGAGAACCTGATGTCCTTGGTCTCAATGTTTCTTGACATCTCTTAAGGTCTCCAAAGCTAGTGAGCATTTTTGCAGGATCTTTGATGTTCCAAGAAACATCTCTGATGGAATTTTCAAAGCAGATATTGTAGTTACCTGGATCTTTCTGGTATTTCTGGACATTTAATACACCATCTGCCCCAACCCCTTGATTCTGTCCAATTTCATCTGTTTAATTAATTTAAAGTGAAGGTGTCTAAATTTAAATTTTAAATATTCAAGTGTTTGAAACATTTTTATTTTTAAACCAGCAGATGCAATCCAAAATTGAGAATTGAGGATCTCATTAAATACAAATATATAACAAGCTGGCTCATGGATGAGATTGAGCAACACCTAAAGCAGATCTGATGTGGGGTGAAGGAAGGATTATGCTACAGGATTTCTGGAACTGGCAAACAATCACTCAGTGACTGAACAGTATGCCCAATCTCTGGTCATTACAAAGGACTAGTTACATTTCAGAGAACGGAAAACATGGGACTAGTTGAGTGACAAATCCTCAAAGAATAATTGTTGTTATTATTGCAACAAGGACGTGGTCCAATACAGGTTTTACATGCTTCCCCATTAGAGTTTTCATGAACCCACTAACCCATTAAAACTTGGAAGTCAACAGGTCACTTGAGACTAGTTTGGTAATATAGTAACAGACAGTAAAAGTAAGCATTCTACTCTGAGAACCTTCTATTTCTTCTAAATGATTGCCTGAAGGAAGGAAAATAGATATCAATGGAGAAGTGTGGGATTATTTTAAACCATTTTTTAGCCTGAGAGAATAACAACTTCAATATGCCCTTGGAATACTCACTTGATGTAAACATGGCTGATTCATGTTGATGTTTGGCAGAAAACAACACAATACTGTAAAATAATTATCCTTCAATTAAAAATAAATTTAATTTTAAAGTAAAAAATAACAAAAAAGAAAGCGAAGGCCAGACACTGTGTCTCCTCACCTGGTTAAATCTACCTTTCTAGAATATAGAGTAATTAAGGTAGCTCCTCTAATCAGAAGAATATGAATTTTGCTTAATTCTCCTTCTTTTGTTTTGTATCTTTGAAAGTGAGACTCTTTTGCCTACGATTTCAAGACATGGAGCACTGGATACCTCTGTAAATAACATTATGGCTACCATAGACATGCTGAAAGTGAGATTTAAGATAGCATAAATTAATCATGAACTCCCACTTGATAATCTGCTTAGATAACTCTCAACTCCAGAAATGGTAGCTTTCCCTATTGTTCTTAAAGTCTGTGTTCAGGTATTTGACTGAGATCATGACAAGATCTCAGAAAGCTGAACTGCACAACTACTTGACTGATCCTGGATGAGCCACTGGCACATCAAACAGGTCGCAATTTCACTTTCCTTACAGCTAGAAATTAGTGTCATTAACATTTCCACAGAAGTGGGGTGGGAGGTGGGAGGGGGATTCAGGATTGGGAGCTCGTGTACACCTGTGGTGGATTCATGTCGATGTATGGCAAAACCAATAGAGTATTGTAAAGTAAAATAAAGTAAAAAAAAATTATTAAAAAAAATACAATGCAGAAGAGGAGCTGTATGTTTAGCTTAGAAATTATCCGTCAAAACCTACTGAGAACAATATTTGGAAGTCATTAACTAGATGCTATTGCTGCGTCTTGGTGCACTGCGTGCTCAGTCATGTCCAACTCTTGCCACCCCTGGGCTGTAACCCACCAGGCTCCTCTCCCTTGGGATTCTCCAGGCAGGAATACTGGAATGGGCTGCCAATTCCTACTGCAGGGGAAATTCCTGACTCAGGGATCAAACCTGAGTCTCTTTGGTCTCCTGCATTGGCAGGTGGAATGTTTTCCACTGTGGCACCTGGGAAGCCCAGGTCCGATTAAATACACTTCCGTTGTTTCTCTTAAAAATATTTCTGAAAATTTTGGATATCTGTATATTTCCAACATATTTATTTTCCTATAAAATCTGATACATTTTACCCCCACAAAAGAAAATACACTCTGACCCTCTATCTAAAGAAACAAGAGTAGAAAGTGATTGTTTCAGGCTTTTTTCACTCCCTTGAGTTACAAGAAGGGATCAAAACACAACAATATAGAAGGCATGCCTCAGGGAAGATCTAAAATAATACTGAACTGTTAGCTGTAGATTTGTAAAGTCCATGGCCAGTATCAGATACTTGAGATGAAATTAAACAGAGAATATTTTATTGTCCTTTATTCTGTAAAATACATAAGCATCTAATATATGCTAGGCATTTTGCTAGGCTCTGTCACTAAAACAGCTCATTTAACCCTCACAACACACTGTGAATGGTATTAACTCCATCTTACAAGAGGAGCAAAGCAATTCTTCAAGGTGAAATAAGAAACTTGACCTGAATCACAGAGTAGTGGTTTAAGCCTTCAACTCAAACCTCCTGTTATGAAAGCCAGAGTTATTTTTCTCTCAGAATTGATTGACCATGCAACAATCCAATAGTTCTAGGGTTGATACAAACCAACTGCATACCTACAGAGCAGAAGAAAATATTTGCGATAAATAAAGCTAAAAAGGATTCATATCACAAATATACAAAGAATTTGTACAAATCAATATGATAAAGAATAAACAGTCCAGTTGAAGAATGGACAAAAGATCTAAATATGTACTTCACAAAAGGGGATATCCAAATGGCTAACTGGCTTATATAGAAGTGTTTATTCGTTAGTCGTCACGGAAATGCAAATTAGAACTATAATGAAATGTCATCGTACATGAACCAGAATAGCTGAAGTACAACAGGGCTGGCAGGAGTCCAAACTGTACAATCCCTATGGAGAACGGGCAATGGTCACTGAAAATGAACATGTGTATGCCCTGTGTGTGCGTGTGCTTAGTCGCTCAGTCATATCCAACTCTTTGTGACCCCATGGACAGTAGCCCTCCAGATTCCTCTGTCCATGGGGACTCTCCAGGCAAGAATACTAGAGTGGACTGCTGTGCCCTTCTCCAGGGGATCTGCCCAACCCAGGGATTGAACCCAGGTCTCTTGCATTACAGGTAGATTCTTTACTGTCTGAACCGCCAAGGAAGCCTATGCGTGTCCTATAACCCAGCAATTCTACCCCTAGGTGTAAAGCCAAGAAAAATATATACATATGTGTACCAAAACACATATGTTCAAGTACATTCACAGAAGCACAACTTGTAATAGCCAAAAACTAAAAAATTTCTAAAGGCTCAGAAAGTTTGGTCCATAGTAATAAACAGTGTGAGTTACTAATAACTATCTGTGCACTTGTTAATTAGAACATTCCTTCAGTTAATTTATTCTGAATAATTGATCTGCTCCTCATTTATTCACAAAAGATATAAAATTCATTTCTCTAAAATGAAGGTTTATTGTGTCTAAACCTTAGTATTCACATAAGTGTACATATATACTCATATATATGTATAACACATACACATAAATATAGGTATGTGTGTGTGTGTCTGCTTAGTCACTAAGTCATGTCTGACTCTTTGTGATCTCATGGACTGTAGTCCACCAGGCTTCTCTGTCTACCAGATTCTCCAGGGAAGAATACTGGAATGGGGTGCCATTCCCTTCTCCAGGGGATCTTCCTGACCCAGGAATCAAACCCAGGTCTCCTGCACTGCAAGCAGGTTCTTTACTGTCTGAGCCACCAGGGAAGCCCAAATATAGGTATATGTGTAATCAAATATATGGGTGTGTATGTATACAAACAACTCAAACAGGGAGAAGAAAAAAATTCTTTCTATATTGTGGAAGAAATTTTTGAGCAAAAAAATTAACTCAAAAAGTGACATTTTATATAATAAAGATTTTTTAATAACAGTATTTTTAAATAAAGAGGACTACTGATGATATTTTAAAATAAAGGAGCAGTTATTTCAGATTAGAATTTTTACATTTGATATATAAGCTGAAAAAAAATGTTTTTAGAAGGTTTTCTTGATGATTCCACTAAATAGTGGAAGAAAATGTTTTGTGTAATTTTCTTCTTTTAAAAGTGAAAAGAGCAGTTTATTATTGCTCTGAGATGGTTTGGATAGAACATGTATTCATTATTACCATGATAATGTGACTTTTTGGCAACCAGAATGCTAGGCACTCACTTTTTTTTTTTCTTTTAATTGAGGTATAGTTGCTTTACAATGCTGTATTAGCTTCTGCTGTTCAATGAAGAGAATTAGCTATTTGTATACATATATCCCCTCCTCTTGAGCCTCCCTTCCACACCCTCACTTCCCATCCCAACCATCTAGGTCATCACAGAGCACCNAGGTATAGTTGCTTTACAATGCTGTATTAGCTTCTGCTGTTCAATGAAGAGAATTAGCTATTTGTATACATATATCCCCTCCTCTTGAGCCTCCCTTCCACACCCTCACTTCCCATCCCAACCATCTAGGTCATCACAGAGCACTGAGCTGAGCTCCGTATACTATAGAGTAGGTTCCACTAGCTGTCTGTTTTACGAATGGCAGTGCAGGGCACATCAATCCCAATTTCCCAGTTCATCCCAAACCCCTGCCCCACCCCGATGTCCACATGTCCATTCCCTACATCTGCATCTCTATTCCTGCCACTTCTTGTTAAAAGCTGTTTTCATGATTACGTGTGGACTAGTATACCTATATCTTCATTACCTCAGATTTAGTTAATCTTAGTTTGATTGGGGTGTCAGGGAAGGTGATTCTCAGTTCAGAATACTAAACAAGTAACAGAATGTATTACTTCCCATATATTCCAATGAGCATTGGACATAAATATTTTAATGCTACTTCCAAGGGACTGAAAGTCTAAAGTTTGTGAATAAATTATAAATCTTAATTAATCTCTAGCCTGGGTTTATAGTGTAGTGTAGCAGAAGGAATACTAACCTAAGAGCCAGAAACCTGGTTTCTAATCCCAGTCTCTTGGAAGATAGCAGGTCTCCTGAGCAGGATAATTCTGTTTTATCAATTCAGCATCAGTCAGACAAGGTCAAGTCTTGGATTCCCTTGAATCTTTCAGCAGGCTAAGTCTGGAAGCTCTAAGACTTCTACTTGCCTAAATCAGTGAATTACCCTTTCGTGCTCTCAAACACATGTGATGCTATGACCTAAAATTGCTGACCCGTTGCCAATAGGTTACTACACCTGGTGAGGTCTATTCACCAGGTGAGTTTACCCTTGGCTCTGTCTGTTTCCAAGTCTGTTTATGCAAGTTTTATATATAATTGTAACTATGTAATTGAATCATGTAGTACACAAACAGATAACATGGGAATATAAAGAAAACAACTGTTTCTATGACCAAGTTGAACAATCTGAAGAAGATTGGTAAAGTGAGTCTCAAGAAAAATTGCCTTTGAATTAGGTGTGTCAACACAGCTGTAAAATAGTTTTTAAAATCTAAGAACATCCTACACTCAGCCTTGCATCTATTTTTAGGTTCTTCCTACGTTTAGAGTCTGAAACATGAACTTGTAGGTGATGTATTCAGTTCAGTTCAGTCATTCAGTCATGTCTGAATCTTTGCAACCCCATGAATCGCAGCACGCCAGGCCTCCCTGTCCATCACCATCTCCCAAAGTTCACTCAGACTCACGCCCATTGAGTCCATGATGCCATCCAGCCATCTCATCCAGCCATCTCATCCTCGGTTGTCCCCTTCTCCTCCTGCCCCCAATCCTTCCCAGCATCAGAGTCTTTCCCAATGAGTCAACTCTTCCCATGAGGTGGCCAAAGTCCTGGAGTTTCAGCTTTAGCATCATTCCTTCCAATATGGCTAATGTACAAACAGGTGCGTCCCTGGTGACTCAGTGGTAAAGAACCTGTCAGCCAGTGCAGGAGACACAGGTCCAATCCCTGGGTCAAGGAGATCCCCTGGAGAAGGAAATGGCAACCTACTCCAGTATCTTTGCCTGGGAAATCCCGTTGACGGCTACAGGCTACAGTAGACCCCAAGCAGGCTACAGTCCATGGGGTCACAAGAGTTGGACACAACTTAGTGACTAAACAGCAGCAATGCACAAACGTGGCAGAATGTTAATCAGAAGTATAACCAAAGAAAAGGCGTTTTCCAACATGGAACTGCTGGGGCAACAATGATATTATTCATATTAGGTTACAATCAAAGTTCATGGTGTGTGTTGTAGGTCAGTGACTCTGGAAATAGACTGAGACAGATTTTCACGTGAGGAGTTTATTAGGGATCACTCAAAGGAGCTACAGTAATGCACTAAAGGAAGAACAAGACTATAAAAGAACCATCTAAAATGCAATGTGGTTGCAACATAAGTCTCAGAGTTGGGTAGAGGTGGTGGTAAGGGGACCGTGTATACTCCCCTCGCCTTGCACATTCACAGCTATTGGATGAGAGTTATCCCTTGGGGAAGAGGTGTAACCTGGGCAATGCAGCCTCATCTCCCTTGGATTGAGAGTAAATGTCAGAGGGGAACTCAGCTGTGAGCCATCAGCAGCCTACACCTCCAGAAAGAAAGTAGGAAAATGAGCACTTCGATCCCAAAGCAGGAGTTCATCAATATACAATTGAAAGGATATTTGAAAAGAGCGTAGATACCAAGAAAATAGACTCAATGAGCTATACAATGAATAACTTAAATTGCATCTATATAAACATTTCTTTCTGAGCATTATTAGTTGAGGAGAAACTCTAGTTAACTTTTTGTTGTTGTGTTAGTTGCTAAGTCAGTGTCTGACTCTTGCAACTCCTTGGACTATTGTCTACAAGAAAACTGTCCATGGATTCTCAAGCAAGAATACTAGAGTGGGTTGCCATTTCCTATTTCAGGGGATTTTCCTGACCCAGGATCAAACCTGTGTCTCCTGCATTGGCTTTTACCACTGAATCACCTGGGAAACCCACAGTCAGCTACAGTTCAGTAAAATGGTGTCACCATTTATCCTGATGCACAGGCCAAAGTTGTATTAGTTCTTCATTCTACATTTTCTCTTAACTCCTATATATTTAATACAATTTATTACCCATGATGAATTGATGTTATCAAACTAAATCTCAAATATACCCACTTCCCTCCATGTTCTCTGCTAACTATTATCATTTTCTAGTCAAAACTTTTACAACTCTGGACAAGGTTTCTGCTTCCACTCTTTCTAGTTTTCACTATATTTCTATACTCAAGGCCAGAATCTTAAAACATAAATCAGATTTGATCATGTCACATTTCTGATAAAACCTTTAAGGGATTATACTTGGGATAAAAGCTGAACTTCTTTCTCATGCCTCACAGATCCTGCATGTCATGGCCTTGTCAACCTCAGCAGCTTCACTTAATCCCTTTCTCTTACCTGCTCATGATTCCATCCAAACGGGTTTACTCTGAGGTTTGCTCCTGCCAGCCTCATGGCTTTATTGTAGAGTCATTTTCTACACAGAATACTCTTCACCCACTCTTTGGATGACCTAGTCCTCCTCATCCATCAGTTCTCAACTGAAATTTTGCTTCCTTGGGCAAGACTTCCTTGACCACAATAGAAAAAGTAAACTTGCACCTTCTTAACTGCAGGTCATTGTTTTTTTCCTTCATAACACTTATCACAAGTTATAAATAGTTTGTGTTGGTTTAGTCTTGTATACATTCATTATTTATTTTTACCTTTCCAACTAAAACCAGAGCTACATGAACATAAGGTGTATATCTTCTGTATATAAGAAAGCAAAGAGCACTGAGTAAATATCTGTTGAATGAATTAATGAATAAATGAAGGGTAGAATTATTAGATCTTTGAGCTGCTCTTAATTTACACAAAACAAGATCCCTTCGCAAAGGCATTTCTTCCCTCTGAAAATCTCAACTTTTGAAATTTTCTCACATGCATGACAAGAAAAAAAGTATAACTATACCAAATCTCCAAAATAATTTTCTAAAATCAGAATAAGGTGGAGGTGGGCAGAGAGAAAAGGAATCTAAAAGAACAATACTCTGGTTCCTTATAACAACTTGCAAGATAATCCATGTTCTGTTCTTAAAATCTAATTACCATCATGTCTATAGGCCTATTTGATGACAACTAAGTTAAAACACACAGACAGCAAATTAGCATGTAGACAGCTAAGGCAGTAGCAGAAAATTGGTAGACTTTCCAATATTGCTATCTTTTTACTCTGTTCTTGGGAGAAACACATAAAAGGAAAACTTTTATGTTTTTTTTGAGTTAGGGTTCTCTGGAGAAACAGAATCAATAGGCTATAGAGAGAAATATGTGTAAAAGAATATCTGTTCTAGGAATTGGCTCATGTCATTATGGAATTCACAAAAGAATTCCCACAATCTGCCTTATGCAATTTGGAAAACCACAAACACCTTTAGTCTGAGGCCTGATAACTGGGGGAACTGATGGTGTAAATCCTGGTCTGAGTCTGAAAACCAGGAACAGTGATATCTGGGTGCAGGAGAAGATGGCTGCCTCAGCACTAGTAGAGTGAGTAAATTTGCACTTTCTCCACCTTTTCCTTATTCAGACCTTTGACAGATTGAAGGATGCCCACCCACACCAGGGAGGGTATATCTTCATTCAGTCTACTAATTCAAATGCTAATCACTTCCAGAAACAACTTCACATATACACTCAGAAAAAAATGTTTGTAAAGCTATCTGGGCATCCTTTAACCCAGTCAAGTTGACACATAAAATTAACCATCACAATATTCATATACACGTATCAATAAGTTTATAGTAGGCTACATTTTGAAAAGGCATCACTTCCTTAACTCTTAGGTATACCAGACACCACTTTCAGGAGTTTTTTAATATGATCTGTGTTCTCTGATTTTGCTCCTACTGTTTCTGAGCATGTATCATAGTTGGCTTTCTCAATTCCATAAGATTTTCTCTTTGAATACTGTTTAAATTCACCATCATCCAACTTTTTACTAAATTTTCATGGCATTGTCTTTTTCATGCTTCTTAAAATTAAAGTGTGTAGTACCCATTTTATATCCAACTTGACAGCTCAAGAAAATTACTTTCAAGGAGTTCATGGACTTTTTGGAATACTCAGACCATACAAGAAACATTCTATTTCATAAACTTAAAGGGTTATATCCAAGATTAATTACATAGGCTCAATGTGAAAAGTAATTGGAAAATCTCTTCATCTCCATTTCTTGATCATGTATTTTCTCTTTNTTTGGAATACTCAGACCATACAAGAAACATTCTATTTCATAAACTTAAAGGGTTATATCCAAGATTAATTACATATGCTCAGTGGGAAAAGTAATTGGAAAATCTCTTCATCTCCATTTCTTGATCATGTATTTTCTCTTTCTCTGATAATGAAGAATTGTGAAATATTACTATCACCACAATTGCTGGTTGATGGTTACTTTATTTACAAATTCCTTCTTCAACACTAATGAGTGTGCAATAGCTCTTCAAAATGATCCTGTTTATTTATAGTTTATTGTGAAGTGTTAAATCCTTCCTAACCTGACACCTCTGGGACATATATTATTGCTCCAGCTGTATTTACTTTCAAAAATGAGATTTAGGATGAATTACTGATCTGCTCTATCCAATGAAGTACATTCATCTACTGAAATTTCATTCACCCTAAATGACAAAGCAGTTGGGTTTTTGCTGCCTAAAGAATGGTCTTTTAAAACACTAGATAACATTAATGATTGACATTTAAAAGGTGCTCATTCTGATAGCTTTTGCAATTTCCAAATTTGAGGATTTAATTCATTTCATAGAAAGTACACTGAGAAAAATAAAACCTCACTAAGAAATAGATGTTAGTCAATTAGGCTTACTTTCTAACTAAATTTTTCTCTGTATTTGTCCCCAAAGAACTGCAAGTCACAAAAATGTGAGAAATGTCATTCATACATGTATCTATGTCACAGTAAGTTATTTAAATATGTTTGGTGGTTTTTTCTATAATAGATATCAACATTTTAAAATTTTTGCTTATGCTTTGTAGTAACAATTTCAAAGAATTTGAAATGGACTTTTAAGAAAAGATTTTGCTACAGAAATTTTTATTGCCACTTGAAATAGTGAAAAATCCATAATATCAAAGGAACTCGGCTAAATAAATTATAATACATCCATGGAATGGAATATTATGTTGTCATTAAAAAGATGCTTTAAGATCATATGTAACTAAATGTATAATTTGTAATAAAATGTTTATCTATTTAGCAAATGTTTGTTGATCCTTCATTATGTTCCAGACACTGTGCTGGAACCTCAATAGTGACAAAGACAGACACAGTCACTGACCTTTAATAAGAAAAAAAAAAAAGCATATGTTTGACAAAATCCAATTAATTTTTCATAGGACTTCCCTGTAGCTCAACAATAAAGAATCTGCCTGCAATGCAGGAGACCAGGGTTTGATCCCTGGGCTGAGAAGTTCCTCTGGAAAAGGGAATTGCAATTCGATCAAGTATTCTTGCCTGGAGAATTCCATAGTCAGAGAAGCCTGGTGGGTTACAGTCCATGGGGTTGCAAACAGTCGGAAACAATTAAGTGACTAACACACACATAATTTATTCCTAATTAAACTTAAAAGCTTCTACACAACAATGGAAGCTATAAGCAAGGTGAAAAGACAGCCTTCGGAATGGGAGAAAATAATAGCAAATGAAGCAACTGACAAACAACTAATCTCAAAAATATACAAGCAACTCCTGCAGCTCAATTCCAGAAAAATAAATGACCCAATCAAANGCCGGGGGACTCGGGGGTGGGGTGGGGGGGGCGAGCCTGGTGGGCTGCCATCTATGGGGTCACACAGAGTCGGACACAACTGACGCGACTTAGCAGCAGCAGCAGCTGGAGAATTTATTCAGTTTTCCCTTTAGTAAAGATTGTTGTTGAAAGTTTTGTTGGTTTAAATCAGTTTTGGAAACACTGTAGCTTAAAAAACCTTGAAGCCATATTGAGTCTGGCTTTAATCCTCGTTTTTTATTTTGGGCAAGGTATTTAATCTAGGGCTAGTTTTCTCATGGCTACAAAGGGGAACTAATATCTATTTCACAAGCTAACCATTTGGAACAAATGAGATGATGCATGAAGGGCCTGAACACGTGCATGCCTGCTCAGTCACTTCAGTCGTGTCCGACTCTTTGCAACACTATGGACTGTGGCCCGCCGGGCTCCTCTGTCCATGGAATTCTCCAGGCAAGGATACTGGAGTGGGTTGCCATGGCCTCCTCCAGGGGATCTTCCTGACTCAGGGATTGAACCCACGTCTCCTGCACTGCAGGGGAATTCTTTACTGCTGAGCCACCAGGAAAGCCACATNCTGTCCATGGAATTCTCCAGGCAAGGATACTGGAGTGGGTTGCCATGGCCTCCTCCAGGGGATCTTCCTGACTCAGGGATTGAACCCACGTCTCCTGCACTGCAGGGGAATTCTTTACTGCTGAGCCACCAGGAAAGCCACATGAGGGGCCTGTTGCCTAATAAATGATGGCTATTGACAGCATCACCTGTTGCTTAGTGCAGACTTACACTAGAAATATCATGTAAATGAGGACAGTGACTGATAGTATATGTCCACTCTCAAGGATGACATGATGGCACTGAACCTGACTTTCTTCCTAAAACATTACAAAAGTACAATATCAAGAGAAAAAACATAAAGGTAGTTATCCCAGCCAATACTTTCTTTGCGGATAACAAATGATGTCTGGTGACCATTTTCTATGATCCTGAATGCCAACCAATAATTAAAAGCACAGGGTCCAGCCACCCTGTTTCATCTCCTCACCCATCGTGACTCTCATTCTGCCCACAGGTGGAGGATTAGCAAACACAAAACAGAAATTTTTGATATTTCTTCCAGTGATGAACATGTATGCTTTGGAAAAGGAAGTTATTAAAATTAAGATAAATATTCATAAGAGTAAAAATAAAACTAGAGTGAGGAGAGGCTCAGAGCCCTGGCTATACAAGCTGTTTCACAAGCAAAGAATCAAATACTTATCAAACAATAATAACGACTGCCAACTTAATAGAACACTTAGGTGTCAGGTATGTTGGCTGTACTCACATCCTTACTTAGATTATCTTGGTTAACTTTCACCATAACTACTATGAGTTAGTGGTTATTATATTATGCCCATGCTACATATGGAAAAACAGAACTTGAGAAGTAGACATGCTAGTCATAGAATCAGACCCTGCATAAATTGAGATCTGAAATCAGACAGTATCAATGGAGAGTCTCTCTCTCCTCCATGTGTTCCCTCAGCTGTCTGGACTTAGCCAATATATTAGGGAAGAAGTATTCAAATTAAGAAACTTTCTGAATACCAGATTCAGAGCAGCATGACAGATCCCATTCTTTCCCCATCCCATCCACAAAGATGAGAATCCTAAGGTCAAGTCCCATCGAGGGCCATCTCAGGACCTTCAATCAGTAATAACTTGCAAATAAGGGAACTCAGTATTGATAACTTACTCTGGCTATTCTGTTATTCAAGTACTTTGCTGTCTTAGGTCCTTTATTACTCACCACAAATCTATGGGATAGGAATTATTATCATCATCATTGGAGAAAACTAAGATTTAGAAAGACTGAGAACCTTGCCCAAGGTCATATAGTTAATGAGCAACGGGTGTGTTAGTAGCTCAGTCATGTCTGACTCTTTGCAACCCCATGCACTGTAGCATGCCAGGCCCCTCAATCCATGGAATTCTCCAGGCAAGAGTACCAGAGTGTGTTGCTATTCCCTTCTCCAGAGGATCTTCCCAACCCAGAGATCAAACCTGGGTCTCCTGCATTGCAGGAAGATTCTTTGCCATCTGAGCCACCAGGAAGCCCCCAGCAACAGGATGGAGCTGGCTCTCAGATCCAGACCACTCATGCCAGAGTCCACACTTTAGAAAAGCACTTCCAGCTAATAGAAAATATATACAAATATTGGAGACTTTTAATAAGAGCAAAACCTATGATTTTCATCTTTGAATCCACAGCCCCTAGAACTGAGCCTGACGGTTGGCATCAATAATCACAGATGCTTTAAAAACATTGACTTTGGGCCAAGCATTCAAGGGTTTTGTATAGATACCAACTCATGCAATCTTTGAAACATTTTTCAGGTGAGAAAACTGACAAGTGAATGCCAAATGGAAAAGGGCTGGGAAAGAAGGAAGAGAGGGAGGGAAGAAGAGAGAGGAAAAGAATATTCAGAAGGTGGACACTCGCTTCTCCAAACAGATTCCTTCTGTAAGCCTGCTCATATTAATACATGAAGCTCAAACATGTGCCATACAAAAGAGTTCCCACAGCTTGAGCTTTACCTGATATAGAGACTGGGTGGTTTCATATGATTCAGAGTTTAGATTCCAGGTGCATCATTAGTCACTGTTCTGATTTGAAATGTCACCAAGACTCAATGGCTTTTCTGGGCATATAGGCACAGCTGCACCAACCTGTTTCTGTAAGTCTTGAGCTTGTTTATAATGATGTGTTGCACACTCACTCAAGGCAAAGTAACTACAAAGCTTTTTGAATGTCTTTTCTCAGAAAGGCTAAAGTTGGCATCCATAATCATGCAAGGGGCAGCATTCTAAAGACAGCTAGGGCTGGAGGGAAGTACAGGGGCAGAATCAAGCCTGGCAGAAGCTTGGGATCTTAGCAGATCCAAGGAACAGGTGAAAAGAGATCAGGGAATCAGGCAGGACTAAACAGCTCATGGAGCAAGCCTTGACTCTCTTGTCATAGAGCTGCTGTTTAGAATCAGGGCTACCATCCCCAGGGATCTTGTGGAAACTGGAAGTCAGAGTGGGAAGTTAGAGTGGGACTACAAGTAAGGGCAGGAACCCAGCTCTTAAATTTGGATTACACTTGATCTCAGTCATTTAAACTAATAAACGAGGTGTTTTTTTTTTCTTGTAAGCTTCGTTTGTGCATGTTCTTGCTGCTACTGCTGCTAAGTCACTTCAGTCGTGTCCGACTCTGTGCGATCCCATAGACGGCAGCCCACNACTTGATCTCAGTCATTTAAACTAATAAACGAGGTGTTTTTTTTTTCTTGTAAGCTTCGTTTGTGCATGTTCTTGCTGCTACTGCTGCTAAGTCACTTCAGTCGTGTCCGACTCTGTGCGATCCCATAGACGGCAGCCCACCAGGCTTCCCTGTCCCTGGGATTCTCTAGGCAAGAATACTGGAGTGGGTTTCCAGTCCCTCCTCCTGGAGATCTTCCTGACCCAGAGATTGAACCCAGGTTGTCTGCATTGCAGGCAGATTCTTTACCATCTGAGCCACGAGGGAAGCCCCATGGTGCTGCCTTACATTCTAAGATTAGTCTCAGAAGCTAGTAAAGGGCTGGATTTTGATGTGTCTGTTTACTTTGAGTTCAGCTATCTCACTTACTTCTAATGGCTTTTCAGTTGATTCTGACAGATTTTCCAGTCAAAACAAGGCATCCTTTGTAAAATGACCGTGATGCCTCCATTCTCCCAGTCACTATAGCCTGCTCCTTTCAACTTCTTCACGTTAAGGAAGATATTGATAACATTACAGGCCCCCACTTTCTCATCCAAAACTCTTTGTACCAGAGTTTTGGGGAAATCAGAATGTTTCAAATGATAAAAAGGTGTTATTAGAGTTTCCTGTAGTATGGTATGAGGCAGCACTCCTTAACTAAACATATTAATGCTTCTTCCAGCAGTAAGAGGAATGTTCTGTGGATGAATAGAGGAAGTATAGCATCTCAGAAGTTCAGAGAGAGTTTTGCTACATATGAGTTATTAAAGGAGAAAAAAAAAAAAAAACTTCTGTTTTTCGGAGTATCGGGATTTCCTAATTGCAGAAAGGAGACCATGACTATGAAATAAGAAACTGCGGCTATAATGAGACTCCTTTTCGAGAAGGGACAAAAATGGATGAGATTTAGGTTGTTTTTCTGTGAAGGAGGGAAGTGCTATAAGACAATGAGGTTAAATGGACAAGAGACACAAGAAGACCAAAGAAACATTCCCCAAAGGACCAGAAGCAAGCACATGGACCCCAGGAGAAAGTCCTATCTCCAGATGTCACCCTTAGATNGGTTGTTTTTCTGTGAAGGAGGGAAGTGCTATAAGACAATGAGGTTAAATGGACAAGAGACACAAGAAGACCAAAGAAACATTCCCCAAAGGACCAGAAGCAAGCACATGGACCCCAGGAGAAAGTCCTATCTCCAGATGTCACCCTTAGATCTTTCACTCTTACAACCAGAGCACCCTAAGACGTGTCTTACTAAAAACCACCTAATGCACTTCTCTGGTTCCCATTCAGTCATAAAGTCCTGAGATTTAGATCATGGCTTTAATATCTTTGCATCCCTGTATACACCTTACCTATAACCTGTATCCAATCCACAGCTGTTTAATAACCGCACCTTTGGGGAATTAATTCCTTTGTGTATGCAAAAATAGTGAAGTAGGAAAAAAAAAAGGGAAATATTTTTGGAAGGCAGTAATCTTGGCCATACCATACACAACATGGATCGCCCATTTCCCTGACAGCAGTCACTAAACACAAGTCTGAGGAGTCACAGCAGACTTGGGAGGGTGGAAAAGATGGAGGAGGCTTCAGTCACTCAGCCTAACTGCAGAAAATGAACAAACACTTGACCTCGATGATTTATGAGGTCACTGCAGAGAAAGAAGTGCTCCCTGAGCAAGTGGACTTCCCCATAAAATAGCTCCTGGTGCTATGAATTCCAACTTTCAACATCACTGTAAAAATCTCTTGGGTGGAACCTGTTCAGAAGAAATTCCTTAATAATTCCCAGCCCATAACTCTTGGTCACGCTTCTCTATCCTCTCTCCAGTTCAGTGATGTGCCAAGATCAGCCTCTTTTCGTCCTCCCTTCATCTTGCCAGTCCTTGTTCCTGCCCACCTTCCTTTCACCAGCATCCTTCTATGTTCACAGGCACCTTCTCTCCCAAGCAAGTATCTGCTGGACATGCACATCTAATCGTCTGATGAATCTCAAGTTCAGTATGTCCACAATCAAACCAATGGCATTATCACAATCCACTCCTCCCCCTGACTTTCAAATGTTTATAAACTACATGGCCAGTTTTCCACAGACAAATTTTTAAATAATCATACCTCAAAGAACATCGGATTCTAAATTCCTCTTCATTTTTATTTACATTCTCCCAATCTCCCACCTCCAGTACTTTGGCCACCTCGTGAGAAGAGTTGACTCATTGGAAAAGACTCTGATGCTGGGAGGGACTGGGGGCAGAAGGAGAAGGGGACGACCGAGGATGAGATGGCTGGATGGCATCACGGACTCGATGGACGTGAGTCTGAGTGAACTCCAGGAGTTGGTGATGGACAGGGAGGCCTGGTGTGCTGCGATTCATGGGGTTGCAAAGAGTCAAACACAACTGAGTGACTGAACTGAATCTCCCACCCAGGCTATTTCAATAGTTTCTGCACGGCTCTCTTTTTCTTCAATTCATCCATCACATCAATAGCAATCTTAATCAGTTAGGAATTGCATTCAGCTGTGAATAATAAACCTCTGCAAGGTTTATTAGGGTATATTTTTCTCTTTGACTCAGGTTCCCTCCAACTTTGTACTCCACCATCCTCAGGGAGGGCTTCTTCTTCTCAGACTTTAAAGATGGCTGCCAGAGGGCTTGCCTGATGGCTCAGTGGGAAAGAATTCACCTGCCAATGCAGGTGACGTGGGTTCAATCCCTGGTCCAGGAAGATGCCACATATTGCAGAGCAACTAAGCTCGGACACCACAACTACTGAGCCTGCACTCTAGAGCCCAAAAGGCGCAGTCCCTGAGCCCATCCGCCCTAGAGCCCAGGCCCCACCACAAGAGAAGCCACCACAGTGAGAAGCTCCTGCACTGTCTCTACAGAGTAGCCCCCGTTCCCCACAACAAATGCCTGTGCAGCAACGAAGACCCAGCACAGCCAAAGATAAAGTGTATAAATAAGTAAAAAAGAAGGCTTCTGGAATTCAAACCATCTTTTCATTCCCAGGAAAGAAGAAAGATCTAAAGGAAAAGGGGCATGACATCTGAGTCGGTAAGAGCTTTCCTAAAAACTCCCGAAATAACTCCTGCTTAGAATAGAGTCTCAGGGCCCCCAAAGCTTCAGGGGAGACTGGGAAACAAAGTTTGGGGGCTGGCATTCATCATTCTCCCTAAACCTGAGGCTGAGGTAGTAAGAAGGGTAAGAAGAATGGTAAGTGGGCAAAATCAGCCTGCCAGTCAGTATTTCAAAAATAAGTTTTTGATATAAAACAAACATCTTACATAGCTTCATTACCTACAGAGTTAAACCTAAAACTGTAACATGTTCAAGCCTTTCCAGGATCTACCCCCAACCCATCTCACCAGCTCTTTCTTCTACATCTACTACACTTCTCAGAATAGTAGTTCCAAGATTTTAATGTGCTTATGAATCACCCAGGGAACTGGTTAAAATGCAGAATCTATTTTAATAGGTCTGGAATGAGATCTGCATTTCTGAATTGCTAACAAGTTCCCAGGTGATGCTCCTGCAGCTGGCCCCTGGAGCACAAAGTTTTAGAGCAGCAGTTTTCTACCAGGAGCCTCACTGTCCCCAGGAGACATTTGACAATCTCTGGAGAAACTGTGGCATGTTACAACATAGGGTTAGGGGGTGGTGTGGGGAAGGTGGGCACTGCCAGCAGCTGGAAGTAAATGTCCATGGTAGCTATTGGCTTAGTGCCCGACACACTATTGAATGGGCTCCCTTTTATTTGTATATAACACATAGGTGCTTAATATTATTAAAATGTATATATATACACATACATGGTTGCTTCAGTTGTACCCAACTCCTTGTGACCATACAGACTGTAACCAGTCAGGCTCCTCCATCCATGGGATTCTCCAGACAAGAATACTAGAGTGGGATGCCATGCCCTCCTCACGTGATCTTCTCTGACCCAGGGATTGAACCCGAGTCTCTTGTGACTCCTGCATTGCAGGTGGATTCTTTACCACTGAGCCACCCACCTGGGAAGCATACACACACACACACACACACACACACACACACACACACACACACATACACACACACTCTAAGCCTTTAAGAAGTTGCTCTAATGCAATTAACTCACCATAGCTCCATCTCTCCTAGTCTCTTCATTGTAACAACCAACAGTGAAGATTGTAACACCTTCCAGTACTCATAAAACCCAAATATAATTCCTACATACAGGTTTTAAAATGAAGAAGAAAAGAAAGTTAAAAAAACCCTCGTTTAGGGCCACTGTCTGGCTTTCATTAAACCTTCCCTGATTCTTTCAGGTCAGGGTTCATGGACCAGTGCCTTTGTACCTGGTTGGCTGAGATTAAAACTGAGTAATAGACCCTCTGTGCCATCAATACAATCCTAATGCATTTTTCATTATGATGAACTCCCACTTGGGCCCTCTTTCTGAGGTTCAGGCAGAGGTAAAAGAGGCATGTCTTGCTTGTTTACTAGCATTTAAACAAGATTGCTCTTTTCCAACAAACGATAACAATTTTGTGCTTAAGATGATTTCTGGGAAGGTAGAAATATTGTATTTATTTGACCATCTGTTAGGAAAGCACTGAGTCAATAGAACAGGCTTCCAACTGATTCACATTTCAGAACTTTAATAAAATATTTTAAGCAAAGGTCACATGGATAGCCCATTTTCCAGTAAATAATACCCAAACACACACACACATGCATACTTATCACACATTCTCATACATACACTTACATGCATGTAACTGCTCACATGTGTACCAACATGCACACACTGTGAAGATACACATACATGTATACACAAGTATACACTCAGATGCACACACATGCACATACACATATATGCACACCCATGTACCACACATAGGCGCATATATACATATGGATGTGAGAATTGGACCACAAAGAAAACTGAGAGCCTTTTGAATTGTGGTATTGGAGAAGTTCCTTGGACTGTAAGGAGATCAAACCAGTCAATCCTAAAGGAAATCAACCCTGAATATTCATTGGAATAACTGATACTGAAGCTGAAATTCCAATACTTTGGCCACCGATGCAAAGAACTGACTAATTGGAAAAGACCCTGATGCTGGAGAAGATTGAAGGCAGGAGGAGAAGGGGACAACAAAGGATGAGATGGTTGGATGGCATCACTGACTTGATGGACGTGAGTTTGAGCAAGCTCTGGGAGTTAGCAATGGACAGGAAAGGCTGGCATGCTCTAATCCATTGGGTCACAAGGAGTTGGACACGACTGAGTGACTGAACTGAACTGATATACCTGAAGTAGGCTGGAAAGTAAACTCTCAAAGACATGAGGACCTAATCCCTGGCACTTGTTATCTTATTTGGTGAAAAGGTCATGGATTTAGAAAAGGCAGAAGAAACAGAGATCAAATTGCCAACATCCATTGGATCATAGAAAAAGCAAGNAACTGATATACCTGAAGTAGGCTGGAAAGTAAACTCTCAAAGACATGAGGACCTAATCCCTGGCACTTGTTATCTTATTTGGTGAAAAGGTCATGGATTTAGAAAAGGCAGAAGAAACAGAGATCAAATTGCCAACATCCATTGGATCATAGAAAAAGCAAGATAATTTCAGAAAAACACCTACTTCTGCTTCATTGACTACACTAAACCCTTTGATTGTGAGGATCACAACAAACTGTGGGAAATTCCTAAAGAGATGGAAAATACCAGACCACCTTACCTGTCTCCTGAGAAGCCTGTTTGCAGGTCAAGAAGCAATGGTTGGAACGTAACATGGAACAATGGACTGGTTCCAAATTGGTAAAGGAGTACATCAAGAATGTATATTGTCACCTTGCTTATTTAACTTATATGCAGAGTACATCACGCAAAATGTCAGGCTGGATGAATCACAAGCTGGAATTAAGATTGCTGGGAAAAATATCAACAACCTCAGGTACATAGATGATACCACCCTAATGGCAGAAAGTGAAGAGGAACTAAAGAGCCTCTTGATGAAGATTAAAAAGTGAAAAAGCTAGCTTAAAACTCAACATTCAAAAAACTAAGATTATGGCACCTGGTCCCATCATTTCATGGCAAATAGATGAGGAAAAATGGAAGCAATGACATATTTTCCTTTCTTGGGCTCCAAAATCACTGTGGACGGTGACTTCAGCCATGAAATTATAAGACAAACGCTGCTTGGAGGAAAAACTATGACAAACCTAGACAGCATATTAAAAACCAGACATCATTTTGATGACAAAGGTCTGTATAGGCAAAGCTATGGTTTTTCCAGTAATCATGTGAGAATGTGAGAACTGGACCATAAAGAAGGCTGAGAGCCAAAGAATTGATGCTTTCAAACTACGGTGCTAAAGACTCTTGAGAGTCCCTTGGACAGCAAAGAGATCAAACCAGTCAATCTTAAAGGAAATCAGCTGTGAATATTCATTGGAAGGACTGATGCTGAAGCTCCAATATTTCGCCCATCTGACGCGTAAAGCCTACTCATTGGAAAAAGCCCTGATGCTGAGAAAGACTGAGGGTAGGAGAAGAAGGGGGCAGCAGAGGATGAGATGATTGGATGGCATCATTGACTCAATGGACATGAGTTTGAGCAAACTCAGAGAGATAGTGAAGGACAGGGAAGCCTGGCATCCTGCAGTCCATGGGGTTGCAAGGAATAGGACACCACTCAGTGACTGAACAACAACAATGATACTAAGGAGCTTCCCTGGTGGCTCAGAGGTAATGAATCCTCCTGCCATGCAGAAGCCACAGGTTCAATCCCTGGGTCGGGGAGATCCCCTGGAGGAAGGCATGGCAACCTATTCCAATATCCTTGCCTGGAGAATCCCATGGACAGAGAAGCTTGGCGTGCTATAGTCCTTAGGGTCTCAAAGAGTCAGACACAACTGAAGCGACTTAGCATGCACACACTCAATGTTACTAAGGATCTTGTGATGGAGAGGTCATTCTCACTCTGGACTGTCAAGCTGGGTCCTGAATGCTATCACTACTGTGTTTAAAAGAGAGAGCAGGGGGAGACTTCACACATACACACACACACACACAGGAGAAATTCCATATGAAGCCAGATGCAGAGACAGGAGTGATGTGGCCAAGTCAAGAACTGCCCCGTGACCAGATGCTGGAAGGTAGAATGTCCAGAAGGAGTGCAGCCCTTACTATACTTTGTTGTTGATGTTTAGTCTCTCAGTTGTGCCCAACTCTTTGGGACTCCACGAACTGTAACCCACCAGGCTCCTCTGTCCATGAGGTTTCCCAGGCAAGAACACTGCATTGGGTTATCATTTCCTTCTCCAGGGGATCTTCCCAACCCAGGGATCAAACCCACGCCTCCCGCATTGGCAGGCAGATTCTTTATCACTGAGTCCCTTCAGCCCAAATTTCAGACCTCTGGCTTCTAAAACTGTGAGAGAATAAATCGATGCTGTTTTAAGCCATCAAGTTTGCTGTAATTTATTACAGCAGCCCCAGAAAACACCCATCAATATATGCACACACACACACACACACACACACACACACACACATGTACACAGCCATATGGCCACATACACACACTTGCACATATATGTGTTAGGACTCTAGAGGCCACATTTGAACCAAAAGAAAGTGTCATTTAAAATCTCAGTATTTTCTTTAATAAACACCTATGTGTTTAGTTCTACATTCCAACAGTGTCACTACTGTATTTCCACACCACAACATCGGTGCATGTTCTGGTACCGCGGCTAACAGTTGTCTTCACTGAAATCAGAGTTCCATCTGGTAAAGAACTCTGTCCCCTCCCCAGCCCCCCACCTAGTATGAGGCCTTTTTGCTGCTGTAGAGACAGGATATGTGCTGAGCACGCAAGGGCCTAAGCCTCTACTTGCAACATCTCCACTGGGCTTCCAGGGTGCCTTAAATCCTGCTCCCTCCACTGGGCCAGTTGGAACCACACAGGCTCTCACAGCTCTTTCCTGTAACTGTGATTTTGGAAATACTGCTGTCCTTCTGTTGCATATACATAAGGCACAAATTTTGATGCACAAATAAAAAATGTGTTGTTACTACATGTTTATTCTAAGGTCTATGTAAGCAAATCAAAACCTAAACTTGTAAATATCTCAAGGTTGCAAAAGCAGAATATTCAGGACAGACAATCATGAACAGCCACCTAGACTTTAAGCCACAGCTAGTCGATAATTGCCTCCTTTATCCCCACCTTTTTTCTGTAAAAAGCTGTTTCCGGAGCCAGCACTGGCAGCCAGTTCCAGTTTGCTGCTGCCCCATTCTGATTGATTTTTGCTCAGATAAACTCTCAAAATTTTAAACCTACCTCAGTTTTATCTTTTAACAGCATAAAGGGAACAGCTGAGTCAAATACCAGGCTCAAAGGTTGAAAGTAGTTCTGGCCACGAGCGTGAATTCTGGGCCATTATATCAGTGGAGACAAAGGAGGGTTTGTTCCTTGGATTTATTTTGATTTTTTTTTTTAAGCTGTAAATGCAGGAGGAACGAGGCCTCACCTTGTACCTCCCTGTTCTCCCTCCCTCTCCTTCTTTCATTTGTTGTGAGAGGGCGGCTCAAGTGAAGGTGACAACCCTAATCAGGGACAGGGTGAGGATGGCCAGAGCAAATGGAAATGTCACATCCAGACAGACTTGGGAGGGGAAAACAAAGTAATTGTGGCTTCTCACAGGAGAATATCAGGCAGGAAATGGCAGTACTCTGAGAGATAAGCCACAAGCCTCCCCTATCTGAGGATCTCAGTGAATCCTGATGGATCTCAGAGGGCAGCAGAATGTCTGGAAGATTAAGCCAGGAATAAATGGGAGAACGGTGATGGGGAGGTCCTATGTGTGTGTGGAGATGTGTATAAGAGACAGCTCTAAGCCTTTAAGAAGTTGCTCTAATGCAATTAACTCACCATAGCTCCATCTCTCCTAGTCTCTTCATTGTAACAACCAACAGTGAAGATTGTAACACCTTCCAGTACTCATAAAACCCAAATATAATTCCTACATACAGGTTTTAAAATGAAGAAGAAAAGAAAGTTAAAAAAACCCTCGTTTAGGGCCACTGTCTGGCTTTCATTAAACCTTCCCTGATTCTTTCAGGTCAGGGTTCATGGACCAGTGCCTTTGTACCTGGTTGGCTGAGATTAAAACTGAGTAATAGACCCTCTGTGCCATCAATACAATCCTAATGCATTTTTCATTATGATGAACTCCCACTTGGGCCCTCTTTCTGAGGTTCAGGCAGAGGTAAAAGAGGCANATGAAAGTTAGAACCTAGTAGCTGAACTGTAACACTTGAAAAACCTATACTGAATCATTTATGTTCACGTGGATAAAAATCTGTATCTCTTAGATGAAGCCACTTTTTAAATTAAATTTTTATATTAATTGGAGGCTAAGTTACAGTATTGTGGGTTTTGCCATATATCAACATGAAAGATGTGTATAAGAGACAGAAAGTGACCATGTTAACCATTTTTAAGTTTGCAATTCAATGGTTTTGAATACAGTCATAAAATTATCTAACCATCACCACCATCCATCTCCAGAATTCTTTTCATTTTGCAAAATGGAGGATCTGTATCCATTAAAAAATAATAACTCCCATGATTTTCTCCCTGAAACCCCTGGTGAACCACTCTTCTACTCTGTTTCTATGAGTTTGACTACTACTACTTTTTTAAAAAAATTCAATGTATACTGAGATAATATGATCNAATAGTATCTATTTATGTCATAATTTTACACTTATGCATTAATCACCTATGTAGCAGGTATTATTATAGGACCAAATGACACATAATTAAACAATTATACAAAATAATTCCTGCCTTGATAGAGGGCATGTGCTCATGGGAGAGTCATAATGTGAACAAGATAAACTGTATAAGTTGAATAAAATTTCAAATAAAATGAAAGTAATATGTAATAAGTAAAATATACTAGGAAGTACAGCAGTAAATGCTAAAAGTAAAAATATAAAAGAGGACAGTGGAATATGCAGTACATGGTGGGAAAATGTTAAAATTTCAGTGTGTAGTCAGAAGATTCACTAAGAAAATAAATATTGAGTAAAGACTGGAAAAAGGTATGGATGCCTTTGGGAATATAAACACATGAGGAAGAAACACAAATAATACAAAATCCCTGAGTCATGGGAATATTTGGAAAATTCAAGGAAAGGCACGGGTTGGGGCACATTGCTGGAGACATAGTAATAGACCAGATCACATAGGGCCTTATAAGTAATAGTAAAGATTTTTATTACCACTGAGGTAGAAAGCTATTCGGAGAAGGCAACGGCACCCCACTCCAGTACTTTTACCTGAAAAATCCCATGGACGAAGGAGCCTGGTGGGCTGCAGTCCATGGGGTCGTGAAGAGTCGGGCATGACTGAGCAACTTAGCAGCAGCAGCAGAAAGCTATTGGAGGGGTGACATAAACTCATGATATTTCAACTTGGCTGCTTTGTGGAGAGGAGACTTAATAAGGATGGAAGCAAGGAGACTAGTTAGAATGCTATAGCAGTAATACAGGCAAGATACTATTTTTTCTTTCTTTCCNGTCAGAGTGTCACTCACTTCCCTCCATGGACAATGGGGAAACCGTAACATTCTACTGTGACCACAATTCCTGCATGTGCTTTTGTATAGTTCTCCCCTTTTTCTAAAGTAGAATGATTTACACCACATGGATGAAACCTTTCCCAGTAGATAAAATGACATCCCGTGGGTACTGTTTTGATATGGTCTGTTATATCTCAGGGTTTACAACCAATTTCTCTGCTTCCTTCTCTTGGTTTACAATAGTTACAGTGCTAGAATACAGGTGTTGGCTCTCATATGTTGAAATCTGTGACTGTTTCTTAAATTGGAAGAAAAAAATTCTATACAATGTTTAGCTAACTTGGAAAATGACAATTGAAGAAAAGCTAAAATAATTGTGAGAATTCAGTTACAGAAGACTTTCCTTTGTTTTATTTCTACTGTTCTTTCCTTCCTTCTATCCTTCCTTCCTTCTTTATTTATATATTAGCTGAAGAGCAACTATTTGTGGATTGGAGTTGTTCCCTCTGTTGTGGGCAGGTTTTCATGATGCTCTATTTTGGAACACAGAGGAAAGGCCAATCCTCACTCTGTATTTAGAGAAAACTGAACACAGATGTCAAGGACAGATGAGATATTGGGGTGAATCATTTTGTCTTTTGCCAAACTGTCTCCTAGAAGAAGGAGAAATGTGTTCCCTAAATGTGAAGTAGACTCTAAGGCTGATGAAACTTGTACAGAGTAGCTGAAACTATAAGACACAGAATGTTACAGACTGTTACTGACCCAACTATGACTCCTTGTCAGATATATTTCTTTTTCTTTAACCTTTGTTTCCCCTTGCTTTTGTTCACTAAAAAGATACTATTTCTTTTTAGAAGAAAAGAGGGTACCCTGCCCCTCTACCTAAATATTAAACCAAGGTGCCTTTGTTCAGGACCCTATCTACCTGTGTTTGGCCACAAGAAGGGAGAAATTAACATATTGCTTCCCTGAGGCTGGCCATTCTAGGGGATCTGCAAGATTAATGGCCTTTTTACTTCCTCACCTTTCCTATCTCTGCTCTATAAAAGAAACTGGCACCCAGACCCTGATAAGATGGTTATTTTGAGACTCTAGTCTGCCATCTTCTCAGTCAGCAGGCTTTCTGAATAAAATTATGTTCCTTGACCCAAAACCTCATCTCTTGGCTATTTGGCCAGTGAGTAGAATGAGCTTGGACTTAGTAACAGGAGTGCTCCTCATTAGGATTATATTAAATTTGGGGTTGGCCAAAAAAGTTCATTTAGTTAACGAATACATTGTTCAATAAAGTTCTTGGTGAAAATGAAATCATGTCTTTTATTTTACTTAAAACCAAATGAAAGTTTCGGTTAACCCAATCGCTGGACCATTGTGTAAGCCTTACATGAGCTTTGAGAGATTGACAGGAGGCAGTTGGTTTAGCTTGGAACTTTGAGAAGAAAGTTTTGAAACACCCCCAACGTGACTTGGATGATCCTCCTGTTCCTCTGGATCAAACAGTACACAGATGTATGACCTAAGCAGTAGGCAGACAGGTTACAGAATATAGAAGCATTCCTCAAGGCTTCCCAGGAGGAATTCAGTTCAGTTCAGTTCAGTCGCTCAGTCATGTCCAACTCTCTGCAACCCCACAGACAGCAGCATGCCAGGCTTCCCCGTCCATCACCAACTCACAGAGCTTACTCAAACTCATGTCCATCAAGTCGGTGATGCCATCCAACCATCGCATCCTCTGTCACCCTCTTCTCCTCCTGCCTTCAATCTTTCCCAGCATCAGGGTCTTTTCAAATAAGTCAGTTCTTTGCATCAGGTGGCCAAAGTATTGGAGCTTCATCTTCAGCATCAGTCTTTCCATTGAATAGTTAGGACTGATTTCCTTTAGGATTGACTGGTTGGATCTCCTTGCAGTCCAAGGGACTCTCAAGAGTCTTCTCCAACACCACAGTTCAAAAGCATCAATTCTTCAGCACATAGCTTTTTTTATGGTCCAACTCACATCCATACATGACTACTGGAAAAGCTAGACAGACCTTTGTTGGTAAAGTACTGTCTCTGATTTTTAATATGCTGTCTAGGTTTGTCATAGCTTTTCTTCAAAGGAGCAAGTGTCTTTTAATTTCATGGCTACAGTCACCATCTGCAGTGATTTTGGAGCCCAAGAAAATAAAGTCTGTCATTGTTTCCACTGTTTCCCGATCTATTTGCTGTGAAGTGATGGGGCCAGATGCCATGATCTTAGATTTTGAATGCTGAGGTTAAGCCAGGAGGAATTACTTGGCAAGAAAACATCAAGAATAAAACACCCTCCTGAAGACAGATCTTTGAGTGGGGACATAATTTTTAAATCTTTTTTTTAAAGTGCTTAATTTGTTCCCTGATCACAGCTTATTTCTACTCATTTTTAATGAAGCAAGAATTTTCTTTGGACACATGTCATTTTGAAAGGTACATAAATCTTAAATAGAAAGTTATCAAATATGGACACATCCATATAACCATAACCTAGATCAAGACATAGAATATTTCTGGCAAAACTCTCTGCACTCCTAAAGGTAAACACTGTTCCAGCTTTCATCACTATAAAGTAGCTTTGCCTGAAATTGTACTTTCTATGAATTGAATTATGCCATATGTGATCTTTGTGTGGGTCTGGCTCTTTTTGCTCCATGATTGTCACTGAGATTCATCAGGTTACTGCATTCTTTTTATTGTTGTGAGGCATTCTGTGATACAAATATATAAAAATTTAATTACCCATTCTAATGATCATGGACATTTTAGTTGTTCTCACTTGGGGGGTATAATAAACAATAGTACTACTCTATAAGAGTATAGGTATAACATGTTGTTTAGGGTATATTAACACTCAGCTTCTGAGGGATATATGCTCAGAACTGGTGCTAAGGATTAGAAAGAATGGATACTTATACCTTTAATGGATACTTTTACCTTGGCTATTCTAGGTCTTTTAATGTCTAATATATGTTTACAAAGTGGTTTTTAACAATTTACACTTCCACCACCTCTGCATGGGTGCCAATATCTTGTATTGCTGGTTCTTTTAGCCATTCTATTTGGTGTATAATAGTTTTATAATGTAGGTGTAATTTAAATATGTTTGAACTTATGGAGCATCTTTCCGTAATGCTTCATTAGAATGTTCTCCTTCATAAAGTCACTATTTGTCTCTTGTTTTCAGTCATTTTTTTATGGACTTATAGAAGATGATAGAATGGATAGACAGATGATAGACAAATAGATAGACAGATCTACTGATAAAGATAGTTAACAAAACATGCATGTAACATTATGCACTCCCAGTCTTCTCCTAGTATGTGACTTGCCTCTTATTGTTTTGTTTTAACCAGAATGTCTAATTTTAATGAACTCCGAAATTTACTAATATATTCTTTTGTGATTGCATGAAAGTCACTTCAGTCATGTCCAACTCTTTGGGACCCTGTGCACAGTAGCCCACCAGGCTCCTCTGTCCGTGGAATTTTCCAGGCAAGAATACTGGGGCAGGTGGCCATTTCCTTCTCTAAGGGATCTTCCCAACCCAAAGATTGAGCTCCTGTTTCTTACGTCTCTGGGACTGGCAGGCAGTTTCTTTATCACTAGCACTACCTGGGAAACCCTCTTTTGTGATTAATATATTCTGATGTAAACTTTAGGAAATCATTTCTACCCTAAATTCAAGAAGATATCCTTCTACATCTTATTCTCTAAGCTTTGTTTTTTATCTTATATATTTGAGTCTATAACACATCTTACATGAATTTCTGCACATAATGTGAGATGATCGTCAGTGTTAATTTTTTTTTTCCATGTGGTTATCCAACTGACCCTATCCTCCCAAACCACCTTCCTCCCACATATTGGTTCCTGTGTCATAAATCAGATGAACATATATGCATGGGCCTGTTTCTGGGCTAATACAGTCATTTCTATGACAACATAATAAATAAATCTTTATATCTGCTAGTGTAAGTTCTCCATCTTTATTCTTTTTCAAATTTGCCTTGAATATTCTAGGTCTTGTAAGGTCTCATACATGTTTTAGAATTATATTGTCAATATCATACACATACCACTGAGATTTTTAATGGGATACTATTGAACTTACGTTAACTTATGAACAGTAGTGAAGCATATGCCTGTCAATGTAGGAGACTCAGGAGCCACTGGTTCGATCCCTGGGTAGGGAAGCTCCCTGGAGAAGGAAACGGCAACCCACTCCTGTATTCTGACCTGGAAAATTTCATGGACATAAGAGCCCAGCAGGTTGTAGTCCATGGGACTTCAAAGAGTTAGACATGACAGAGCACACACACATTGAACTTATAGGCCAGTTTAGGAAGACTTTATATCTTAATAACATTGGTCTTCATGAAAGTTCTTCCTTTTAATCAGGTCATCTTAATTCCTCTTAGCAATACAGTTCGCAGTATAGAGGTCTTATAGTTACTAAAGATTCTTGTTATTTTTATTAGATTTATTCCCAGATACTAAAGATTTTGCTATTTTTAATCATAACTTCTACTTGGCTGATGTTAGTTTATAGGAATAAAACTGATTTTTATTTTGATATTGATGTATGCACAGTAATCTTACTAAATTCACTCAATAGTTCTAGAAATTTGTATATTCTTTGAATTTATATACTCTTTTGTCTTTTATATGTAACAATATCACCTGCCAATAATGGTAGTGTTGTTTTTCCTTCCAATCTTTATAAATTGTATTATTCTTTATTACCTCATTGCTTCTGAACTCAGATAAAGCAATCAACACTTTACACTAAGAACTGGCTTATGTAGCTATACTATACCACATTTGGAATGTTCCTATTTGTAAATTGATAAGCATTTTTTCAACTTATGAGCATTAAATTTTAAAAAATACTTTTTTGGCATAATTTTAGAAAATCATGTTTTTTTCCATATTTGTGCAAATATGAAAAATTACACTGATTGATTTATACATAATAGTTAAATCAACTTGGCATTTCTAAAATAAACCCGCTAGATCATGGTATAATTTGCTATTAATATATCTCTAGAATTGATTTGTTAATTACTTTTTAGGATTATTTGTGTGTGTCTATATTTGTGAAAGAAATTATCCAGTAATTTTCCATTCTTATAACATCTTTATCAGGCTTTTATCTCAGTGTTTTGCTGGATATACAAAATTAGTTACAAAGTATTTCCTTTCCAGTTTTTCTGGAAGTTTGTTTCTTTTTAATCTGATATTATTTCTTCTTTACATATTTGAAAGAATTTGCCAGTGAAAATATCCAGACCAGGAATTTTTGTTGTTTTCCTTATTGTTGTTTCTTTTATGAAAATGCTTTTAAATAGAGATTTGTTATTTTAAAGATAAATATAGAAAGATTTCATTTCTGATAATTATAAAGTAATTCATGTCAGACTGACCCTTTCACAGATAACAGGGTTAAACCCTGGACAAAGTACAATAAAGATAAATACTACTTAAAAGTACTAGAGAGCAAAACGAAAATAGCAGGTTTTAGAGGGAAGTTGACATTCAGAAGAGGATAGCATGTGAAGTTTAATCTTTCTTTTGTTTTAAACAACTGAAAGCCAGAGGACAGATAAAAATAGGCACCATACATGGTTATGAAAATTTCAATAAGAAGCCAATAATTTCTCTGGGCTAAAAGCTCAGAAGAAAGAATTCCACAGGAATCCACATCCAGGGTGTGTCCAAATATCTGGCCAACCATGAACCACACATGTAAACAGCAGACTCAAAGAAGCCCAGCTAAAGACAGAACTGGGCTGAGACCTGAGCTGTTGTCCAAGACACAGTATTATAGTTTGAGTCCAGCCAAATTCAACCAAGTTCAATGTTCCAAAAAAAAAAAAAGAAGAAGAAGCCCACAACACTCTTTGGAGGTAAGTAACAGAGTCTAAAGTGCTACTACATAATGTTCACAATGTCCACTGTACAACTCCAAATTACTCAACACTAAGAAAATATGATCCATTCTCAAGAGAAAAGACAGTCAACATAAACATACCATAAGATGATCTAGAAGTAATATTTGGCAGATAATGATTTTAAAGCAGCTGTGTAAGTATGCCTTGTAAGTATGTAAAGCAGCTGTGTGCTGCTGCTGCTGCTAAGTCGCTTCAGTCATATCCTACTCTGTGTGACCCCAGAGACGGCAGCCCACCAGGCTCCCCAGTCCCTGGGATTCTCCAGGCAAGAACACTGGAGTGGGTTGCCATTTCCTCCTCCAATGCATGAGAGTGAAAAGTGAAAGTGAAGTCACTCAGTTGTGTCTGACTCCTAGAGACCCCATGGACCGCAGCCTACCAGCAGTGTAAGTATGTGTAAATGACATACAGTGAAATGTAATCAAGAAAGAAATAAGAACTATAAAAAATCAAATAACAATTTAGAACTGAAAATATAATATGTAAAACTTTAAAAAGTCATCAGATTGGCTTAACAAGAGATCTGAGAGGAAAGGAGAGAATATCAGCAAATTAACAATGAAGATATAGAAGTTATCTCATCTGAAAAATAGATTTTAAAAATGATAAGGTTTGAAAAATAATATGAAATGATCTACTATATGTGTAAATGGAGTCCCAGAAGGAGATAAAAGAGTGATGAGAGGAAAAAAAAAAAACCTAAAAATAAACAAATGAAAGAATGATGTATCAGGGCAAAGTCTATTCATTTGTTTTAATTTCTGCATTACAAATTACCACAATCTTAACAGCTTACAACAACACACATTTACTATCTCACAGTTTTTTAAGTGCAACATCTAGGCAGGCTCAATTGGATTCTTTGCTCAGAGTCTCACAAAGCCAAAATCAAGGTGATCAACAGTCACCCAGGCTAGGTTCTTCCCTGGTGATTCTAGGGAGGGTTGGCTACCAAACTCATGCAGGTGATTGGCTGAATTGTTTCTTACAATTTTAAAACTGAGTTTCCATCTTCTCCCTGGCAATGAGCTAAAGGTCACATTCAGTGAAGTGAGGCCTCTCTCAGGCACTTCCATGTGATTTCCCTCCATCTGAGCAAAGGGGAACCTTCCTTATGTCAAGTCCCCTTCCTTCTTCAAATCTCTCTGACATCTATGACCAGCCAGAGGAAGCTATCTGCATTAGTCAGCTAGTGAAAAGATTAGGGCCACCCAGTTACCTAACTTTTCCCATATACTGCAGCTTATTCATGAAAATGATATCTTATCATATTCACAATCCTGCTGAAATAGTAAAAGAAAGCTGAGTTGATTATATTAATATCAGATAATTCAGACATAAAAAGAAAAATTTAACAATAATAATTGGGTTAGTTTAAAGAGGGAAATAATAGCCATGTATAAATATACATAGATGGCATTACCTATTCAATGGACA
Source organism: Neotragus pygmaeus (assembly GCA_006410875.1). NCBI lineage: Eukaryota > Metazoa > Chordata > Mammalia > Artiodactyla > Bovidae > Neotragus > Neotragus pygmaeus. The sequence goes on along the minus strand of SJYV01048537.1, from coordinate 435 downwards.
TGAAGTTGCACAAACTCCAGGAGATGGTGTTGACTGGCAGGGAGATGGTGAGGGACAGGGAGGCCTGGCATGCTACAATCCATGGAGTCACAGAGTTTGACATGACTTAGCGACTGAACAACAACATCAATATACATAAAGCAAAAATGGACAGAATTAAAGGGGAAAATTGGCCAAAAGCATAGTTGATGAGTTTAATGCCTCTCTCTCAAAAACTGATGAATTAAGTAGACAAAATTTAGTTAGATAAATGGTCCTGCTGCATATTCTACTTTCAAACCAGAAAGCATAAACACCATCAAAACTTTGACCTAATATGGCTCAGATGGTAAAGCATTTGCCTGCAATGAGGGAGACCCAGGTTCGATTCCTGGGTTGGGAAGATCCCTTGGAGAAGGAAATGGCAACCCACTCCAGTACTCTTGCCTGGAAAAT
>SJYV01048534.1:0-13963 GCA_006410875.1 Neotragus pygmaeus | reverse complement strand
CCCCCAAAAAAAAAAAAAAAAAAAAAAGATCAGTCAGAGTAGGGATGAGGCAAAAACACTAAAAAAACTAGCTAACCAAATAATCAGCCATCATGTAAATATGAGCTTCCCAGGTGGCTCAGTGGGTAAAGCATCAGCCTGCAGTCCAGGAGACACAGGAGATGTGGGTTTGACCCCTGGATCAGGAAGATCCCCTGGAGGAGGGCATGCCAACCCACTCCAGTGTTCTTTCCTAGAGAATCCCTCAGACAGAGGAGTCTGATGGGCTCATTGCAATCCATAGGGTTGCAAAGAGTCAGACACGACTAAAGATAGTGAACACAAACACATGTAAAATGTAATATATTGACCATTATTATTAATTTAAAAAATAAAATAATTGTTTAAAAAGCACGTTTATTAATTTTAACTATGTATACCAAATTCTGTATACCAAATAGCATCACTGACTCAATGGACATGAGTTTGAGCAAATTTCAGGAGATGGTGAAGGACAGGCAAGCCAAGAGTGCTGCAGTCCACGGGGTTGCAGAGTTGGACACAACTTAGCAACTGAACAACAAATACCAAATATGGGAACCAGTCTCAATAAAATGATAATTTTAAAAGGAAACATTATCTATTAATTTCAAGTAAATAAAGCAATTCAAGTGAGGCTAGTTAAGTATTGTCAAGAAAAGGAGTTGGAAATCTACTTCCAAATAGAGAAGAATGATTTGTATTCAGCATACTTGTTGTTCATCCATAGATTGGTGCTTTTGTTTGTTTTAAAGCAATTTGTTCTCTTCAACAAATTAAATGTTCCCCTATGCGAGTGTTAGGCTATTTTATTTGCAACTCTTTTATGAAACAAAGTTAGCTTCTGCTTAATTCCTATCCAGATTAATGAAGGTTTCTTTTATTTATGATATTCTAAATCTTTTCTACTGGTGCTAATTAAGTTCTATTACTAAAGTTGAGAAAGGCAGAGAATTTCTCTGTATATAATTCCATTATCCAGTTCCATAAATTATGTGAAAAGATTGTTGTTACTTTGGAAGAAACTGTGAGGAACATCTGCCAACACTAAGAGGAGATAGGTCTGACTATAATTTTGTCCAAATTATACCACAGGGCATTACCCATCACAGACAATCTTTAAATGTCAGAAATAAGAAGAAAAGAAAAAGAAAGAAAGAAAAGGAAGAAGAAAAGGAGGGAAGCCAGGAAGGAAATAGGGAAGGAGGGAAGCGGAAAGGAGGGGAAAAATATCTCCTCCTTTCGTTTGGAAAAATATTCCCTCCTTCCAATTCGATTTGGAGGCACTAGTTTCTGAACAAAGTCAATTACCAGGGACCCGCTCAATTCTGAAAATTTTCCAAAGGGAAGCTTATGTGTTCTGTTGAAATTTACCCAAGAACTGCACACTTGCTGCTAGGAAGTCACACCAGATGTCCTGTCCAAGGACTAATAACATTTGCTCCTGTCGGCTGCATCCATATGTGAAGAAGCAGAAGAAAGCGTTTCAAAGTTATGCTTAGCGCACTGTATCAGGAATACAAAAGCATTTTCCAGATGGCATCATAAAGTCAATTCATTTTTGCAAAGCACCGTCTCATTTTTGAGAAACAGATCCTTGTTTTTCATTCCCCTTGGTTGTTTCAGAATTGCTTTTTCTTGTCATAAATACAGCACTTAAACTGGAGGGCTGGGCAAGATATCTGCAGTGTAGTATGAAAAATGTCTAACAGACTATAAGCTTTCAGACATGAATTGACGAGAAAGATGATAAGGTATTGTCTTAACCACTGGCCAGGCCATCAAGGAGACAGAGTGCCAGATGGATGTTTGGGATTCTACTTCCACTTCTAATGACATAACTTTGTGTAATTCACTTAATCATTCTGTGTTTTCATGTCTACATATGTATGAGAGCTATTCTAACCCTCAGAAATTCCTTTGCGAGTCATCCAAGGCCCATTTATCATAGGAGATGTTTCCCTACCTGCTTATCTGCATGAACTCTGCTGTAGCCAAATTGTTCAACCCACTTTCTTCTAAATAAGCCTTGCACTTTTCCAAATTCATGCCTTTCATCAAGCCCTTTCCTTGGCCTAGAATGCATTTGTTCTTCTCTGTCTGGCCAAATACTACTTGTTCTTTTGAAGCAAGCCTCCTCCTCAATGAAGGCATATACATATTCATGTAGCAAATTAGGATTTACACGTGTAATTTTAGTTAGTAGCCAGAACCATATTAAGTCATTATTTTATGCTTATTTACAGATGAGAATATGAGACTCTAAGTAAATGCTTATTGTCCCTAGGTCCCAAAGTGTTATCAGAACCTGGATTAAACTCAGGTTTCTTGCACACCATAAGTTCCTTTACTGCTCCACACAGTCTCCTAGTAACATTTTTGTTTCCTTTGTTATAGTTGTTGTTATTACTTTTATATTTTTTTAGTGTAAAAATTCATGTTTCCGTAAATAAGTAGTAAATGCCTTGAAGAAAGGAATGGTATTTGTATATTTCTTACACTAGAATATAAGCTCCATGGGAGCAGAGAATCTGACTCTGTTATTCACTGTTCTTACTCCAGCTGGCAGGTAGTAAACAAAGTAAATAATTAATGAATTTCCGTATGTCTCTTACAGCATCTGGCCTTGCATGTAGATGGTCCCAATAAATACTTGTTCTTCTGGTTCTATGAGACTGTCCTCTATAAAGATTTTTAGATTAAAATCTTCTTGGATATTTACAAAATGCTTCCCCCTTACCCTTCTCCATGCCTATTTGCCTTCTGATACTGATCTTATCTACCTAAAATGACTGTTCTCAAATCATTACTGAGTCATTTACACCACTCTTGGCTTCTCATGCTAACACCAAACCCTGTCATGTTTGTCTCCAGTGATGTGGAATGAGAGGTATATCATGAGATTAAAAATTGCTTTCTAAATATCATCTATTGAATGATAAATTATCCCTGTGCTGAGCAGTTCAGTTATATTATTTTATTTTATTCTCAGAGAGGAACAAAGAGTCTTTTTACAGGTTAGGAAACTAGAGTTCAAAGAGATTAAGCAGCTTGCTCATGACCACAAAGCCAATAAAATGATGAGCTAGGATTAAAGCTCAAGCTCCAAACCACTAAGCTCAGCTTCACCCATGCATCTTGCAATGTTTTGGGAGAGGAGGCTAAATATTCCCATAAGCTAGCATGATCAGATTAGACAAGTCCGAAGAGCAAAGTCAGTAGAGTGAATAGTGGCGCTGCATTTTAGGGGTTTGACTCTTGGGAAAATGTCCAAATTGTTGACACAAAAATGCCAATTGCATTGACTGTTTTGTTGACATAGTCTGAGAAATTATTAAACACCGAAACTAAAATTTCAATTCTTAGTAATGTTATGTTATTTGGTGAGCATTAAGTTCAATTCATTAGTGGAAGAAAATCATTAATATTTAAACTTATTTTCTCTAAATTCAACCTAGTAAAGGCCAGTTGGTATTTATTAATATTTCACCAACATTATTTAGTAAGATTTCATCAGCTAAGTTGACTATAGTTTTGGTTTAGCATTGAGTCACATCTTTTGGTTATTTTCAGGAAGTCAAAATGAGTGACTCAGTGGTGTTCAGTGACTATTTAAATGTGAAAATAAAAACACAACTTCTAAGTATTTGCAATAGATTAGCAGTTGTTATAACTTTGGAGCTGGTAAGAGTTAGTTGTTCTGGCTTCTGAAATGAACTGCATTTGGAAACTTGGCTTAGCCATTTTTAATCCCTTCTGGTAAGTACTTCTAAAGCTTTAGTGTTGTTACAACATAAATCAGACAAAGAGGGTTCTAGGTTGCAAATTTTAGATTTTTAGAATTTAGGTGCTATTTCTTTCTCAACTACCTGGACAAATTTCTCATAAAACAGGTGTTATTTTATTCAACTCTAAGTGTAAGGTAAAATATAACTCAAGGAATTCAAAAGGGGATCTATAAACACACCAAGTGCTTCAGTTCAGTCTCTCAGTCATGTCCGAANAACTACCTGGACAAATTTCTCATAAAACAGGTGTTATTTTATTCAACTCTAAGTGTAAGGTAAAATATAACTCAAGGAATTCAAAAGGGGATCTATAAACACACCAAGTGCTTCAGTTCAGTCTCTCAGTCATGTCCGAAACTCTTTGCAACCCCATGAATCGCAGCATGCCAGGCCTCCCTGTCCATCACCAACTCCCAGAGTTCAGTCAAACTCATGTCCGTCGCGTTGGTGATGCCATCAAGTCATCTCATCCTCTGTAGTCCCCTTATCCTCCTGCCCCCAACCCCTCCCAGCATCAGGGTCTTTTCCAATGAGTCAACTCTTCTCATGAGGTGGCCAAAATATTGGAGTTTTAGCTTTAGCATCAGTCCTTGCAATGAACACCCAGGACTAATCTCCTTTAGGATGGAATGGTTAGATCTCCTTGCAGTCCAAGGGACTCACAAGAGTCTTCTTCAGCACTACAGTTCAAAAGCATTAATTCTTCAGTGCTCAGCTTTCTTCACATCCTTTAATCAAATCACAATGCAAATATTAGGTAGAAGATTGTGACATTCTGATATTTTATCCACTTGATCTCTCATTTTGATATCTGTGTAGTATGCATAGCAAGCAGTGAAATTAGTTTATACCTGTTATGTATTCCAGATGATGGGGAAAAAGCTGGAGTATAACTTAGGAAACAGTATCGTTGTGGCTGTTGTGGTATTAATAAATCGGTAGCTTCTGTCAGACTTGAGCAGGAAGTTGGGTCTTATCTTATTGTAGAAGTCTAAGATCTCTTAATCTGCAGGCTTTGAATCTTTGCTTGGAAGAAGATTAAACAGTGCCTCATTTTACAGCAAATCAGTAATTAATGATAAATTATTTAAATGACTGCAGATTTGCCTTTGGCTTCCTCCTTGAGTATATGTACCATAAGCAGATGAGTCTTTAAAAAGAAAATCTGACATCCCTTATTAGCAAAATGATACGTTCATTACGTATTCACTGAACATGTGTTGGGTACCTGCTACACGTCAGGCGCTGCATCAGGTACTGGCTCCTGTCTTTGAGGCGCTCACCATCGAGTGGAGGAGAAAGATGCATCCACAGCTAGTTTCAGTATTCATCCCAACGCCATATTCTTTGTTGGAAGCATCAGAACCAGAAGAAATCATGTGGAAAATATGGTAACATACCCAAAGTTAGATAAGAAGGGTTTAGAATAAAAATCTATTGTATAATAATAACCCAGAGAATACCGAATTTATATGTGATGATCCTGATGCAAGAGGAAGTGCAGCAAAGAATTGGACAGAGCAGAGGAGATGAGCAGAGACCTGCCGAGGGAAGACAGAGGCGGAGAGGAGCTACAGGGGAGGAAGTCTGGGAGGGAAACTGTCTTCCGGTGCTTTTAGGACAAAGCATGTTTCACATCCCGAGAAAACTGGGGACAAGAGAACACAGACTCTCCTGTCCATAGACACCTCTGGGAGAATCCCAATCTCTTCCCCAAGGAATCAGCAGAGAAGTGGAGAGACTTGAGGGAAGCTGCAGGAATGGCCACGGACACCTCTAACATAGTAATTATAATAGCCTTGCTTACTCATCCCCATGTCAGCTTCATCAGTCTTGACCAGGCTTAAATAATGAGGTAAATGCAGACACAACAAAAATGTGGAATTCCTTAATGCTGCAGTATTTTCCTCCCCCTGCCCCCTTTTCCTTAGCTGGGAGATGTGAGGCTAATACTATCCAATGGTAGAGGGAAGGGGAACCGAAATCCCCAAGTCCCAAAATTTATAGTCTCAATTTGAAGCTTAAATGCTTTGGTTTAAGTGAGAGGTATAAGTATTTTAGAGCAAATTGCTTGGTAAACTGGTTACTTCCTCTTCTCTCCAATGCTGCGATGTTTCGGTTTGTATCTGCTGCTGGACAAGATAGAATTCGTAAATTTGCCTGAACCTGCACTTTAAAAGGTAGAGAAATCACTGAGCGACTTGAGTCACCCTACAGAAACCTACAGAAATAGGGCTCAAGGTAGAAATTAAGTCCAATTTAGGAAAACAGAGAAAACCATGTTTTGCTTTTTTTTTTGCACACCAGAATTTGTGACTTGAGGAGGTTATATGAGCTAAATCTACTTTCAAAGGTCAGTTGGGGACTATATGTGATTTCATGGACATCCAGAGCCCCCATTCTTTTTCCATCTCTTTTCTGATGCCCTCAATTTTTTTTTTTTTTTAGTATAATATGTGTTTCATTCTACTAACAGGGTCTTGAGTTCACTCTAGTCCAGAATACTGGCATGAGTAGCCTTTCCCTTCTCCAGAAGATCTCCCCAACCCAGAGATCAAACCCAGGTCTCCACATGGCAGGCAGATTCTCTAGCAGCTGAGCCACAAGGGAAGCCCTGAGTCCACTGGATAACAGGAATTTCTATTAATATTTGATTAATTTGTCAATCAATCAGAAAGGCCCAGTGATTGGTTATCAGGGTCTCTCCTATGTGAACCTGTAAAAGAGGATTATATATCAATACTTGGAGATCTGGGGTCCCCAGTAATGAAAGAGTTGCAGGAAGAAGAGGCAAATGTACCCTCTAAAGGGGAACTGTCTGCTGAGGTGGTGGTGTTACAAATGGCTCTCCTTTCATGATTTATGAAGATGTGTACTTTGAAAAAACTAATTTCTAGGGACTTGTATGTGAGAAAAATTACCCTGTCTTCATTCTAGGTGCTGAAAAGTGCTTTAGGATCCTTGTATAATTTGATATCTTCATTCTAGGTGCTGAAAAGTGCTTTAGGATCCTTGTATAATTTGACTTGACATTTTTCTCTTTGTAACTTTTATTTGCGAAAATTTAAAGTCCCTCTTTAGGAGGTGTTCTTTTTCTTTGCTTTTTAATAATTTATAACTGAAATCCTGATGTCTTGCCGGTGGAGTGCTGTGGCTACGGTAAATGACACTCTGTTAAAAATCGTGTCTAGGAATCACTAGGCAGGTGAAAATCCACCTTGACATCTCACTGTTTCCTCCAGGAAGCAGGCATGCCTAGAGAACACTCGAGGAGGATGGACCAACTGTCTGTTGACTATGGAGCTACCTCAAGGGGTCCAGAGAAAGTATTCACTCTAAGAGAAAACAGTGTTTTGACATTTTCAGAGCTTTGGCCCAGGTTTGGTCCCTGGTCAGCGAGCTAAGATTCTGCAAGCCACGTGGCTCAGCTTAAAAAAAAAAAAGAATGATCCAGATTCACAAGGGGGCTCTCCAGACTCACCTAGTCACAGGGTGAGGGACTATGACAATAGTGGATAAAATCTCAAAGAATCAACTCAATAAAATCTTAGTTAGACGTCAACAACTCAATGAAGAAATACTTTGCGGCTTGAAAGTTAAAGTCGTTCGGAGATGTCGGACTCTTTGTTACCCCATGGACTGTAGCCTTCCAGGCTCCTCTGTCCATGGAATTCTCCAGGCCGGAAGACTGGAGTGGATAGCTGATCCCTTCTTCAGGGGATCTTCCCAACCCAGGGATTGAACTGGGGCCTCGCACACTGCAGGCACATTCTTAACCAGCTGAGCTACGTTGTGGCTTATGTAATGACAATTGGGTGAAAGGCACTTGCCCTTCCTGAAGGTAGACTGTTGGAACCCAGAGAAATTACGGAATAGACATGGTAGCCTGGGCAGCAAGCTGAGGCAGTCTGTGCTTGGAGAAAAGAAGCTGTAGAAGGTATCTTGCTTCCATTGTTCCCCTTTGGTTGTGATAGAAGATGGCAGAAACAGCAGTCATCACTCTGGGAGCTGGAGGGCAGAGGAAAACCAGCAAGGAGCCCAGGGCAGTAGACGTGGTGAATTAAACGACCCCTTCTTGAGCTCAAGTGAGCCAGTCCTTCGATTCTCTGTCTCCTCTAAGAGGAAGGTGTAAAGGCGGAGTTGGGGATTGGGGAGTGGGGACAAGGAAGTTTACTTCAGATCTGGGCAGTGCACCCAGGGAAATTTTTGAGTTACACCCTGTTTGAGATCCCTTTCAACTGGAGAGTCATCTGAGGTGATCCTGGGTTTTCCTGGTGGCTCAGCGGTAAAGAATCTACCTGCAATGCAGGAGAATCAGGAGTCATGGATTCAATCCCTGAGTCGAGAAGATCCCCTGGAGGAGGAAATGGCAACCCACTCCAGTATTCTTGCCAGGGAAAATTCCATGCTCAAAAGAGCCAGGAGGGCTACAGCCCATGGAGTTAGAGAAGAGTTGGACGTGACTGAGCAACTCAACACGGAGGTGGTCCTGGCACTGCCATCGACTTCGTCACCTTAAAGAGTTCTTTGAAGGTACAGGCCTACCATGGAGAGACCTAGCTGCTTAATTCTGATTGTCTTCCAGGTAATGGGTATTCAGTGTAAAGGCAAGTTCACCCAGTGAAATAAAGACAACACAGGACAATCAAGAGGCTTTAGGGAGCCTGTCTTGGATTCATTTTCTTCATGTGTAAAACCAAGGTGCTTCTTAACATGAAGTGTGCAATAGAATCATCTGAGGAATTTAAAATGAAAACAACCATCTGAGCCTCGTAAATACATACTGAGTTAGATAAAATGCATGTGCATGTTAAAAGAACTCCATAGGTGTGTCCACCCATTGGTTAAGGACCACCAAACCTGATATTTTTGCAGGTTCCCATCCAACTTCAAAATGATATTTGTCTTCATATATTTGTATATATTGCTCGTGAGAGATTAAACTAGCACAATATATTTTAAAAGCCTTATGAATTTGCCTGCCTTCTAACTTAACAAGTCCCTTTATATAAATTTATCCCTCAGAAATTAGGTCATGCATACGAACATATATTCAAAAATAATCATTCTTGATTATAAAATCAAACTGTTGAAACAAAGAAGCAATTAACAACAAGATCTTAATTATGAGATAAATTATGGTGTATCCCTGAAACAAATTATAGTCATGAGAAATTAAATTTTAAGGGAATAATTAGTGATGTGGAAAATGCTTATGATATGAAATGAAGAAAAGCAAATTTTAAAGTACATGTGAGTATAATCATATGTGACTATTATCATGTGTGAGAAATATGCTGAGGAAAAGAAGCTAGACACAAAGGAGTCCATACTGTGATTCCATTTATACAAAAGCCTGGAAACAGCACGTCTAGTTGATAGCGACATAAAGGAGTGTCTGCCTGCAGCAGGCAGCAGGGATGGAGGTGGACTGCAGCGGGGGGCTCAAAGCACCTTGCTGAAGTGACTGGGATGCTTCATCTTCGTTGTGATGGTTACACAAGTGAATGCATTTGAGCGCTGGGAACTGGTACATTTTATTGTACGAAAATACTACCTTATTCAAAACTACAGAGTGAAACTTTGCATAGTATTTTCCATAAAATGTTTTTCCTAAGTAGCTAAAATGTTAACTTTTAAAACAAGTAAACTTCCGAAACAAAACCATGAAAACTTTCTCATTCTTTAGTAAGGTACCTGCCTGTGCCTTAACAACAAATTCAGTTCACTTCAGTTCATTTCAGTTCAGTCGCTCAGACGTGTCCGACTCTTTGCGACCCCATGAATTGCAACAAATTAGAAGAATATAAGTATAGAGATATGATAGTTATTATATTCGGGTGCTGGAATCAAAGGGAATTTTTTTTCTTTATAATCCTACTTCTTCAAAATTTCTATAATGAACATTTTTATATTAAGAAAAGGATCATTTTAAAATTGATGTTTAAAAGATGTTAAGCTGAACACCCAAAACAGAGGAAGAATGGATGAACTCAGAGTTTAGAAAAACCTAGTCATTCCCATCTTAGTAAAACGTGACCTTAAAAAACAAACAGCGAGAACAATGTGGGTGTAAAGTGGCCCAGTGGGAACGTGCACTTGAGTAGTAAGGGCCCCAAACGCGTAAACACAGCGTGCGGGCCTGTGTGGCGTCTGCTTCCGTTCCCGAGCCGGTCAGTGCCTGGGCGGCCGCAGCAGGAACTCGGGCCTATTTTTACTCGGGAACTGAGCCCCCGCTGCCTTCCTGAGCTCAGCTGGTGCCCCACTGCTGGCAGCACGCCTGCTCTCTGGCGTCCCCAGCCCTCTGATCGCTGGCCCGCACATCCCCTCATCACAGGCCATTACAGCTACCGCAGGTCGTAAAAAGGCAAAGTACAAGCCAAGGATGAAGGAAATGACACAGGCAGCTGCTCTCAAACAAATAAGCAGTGGGGGGAAAATACGGCTGGGAACCTAAACAAGGATGCCGCAGAGGAAGTAAACAAGCAAACAAAGCTCAAGGCTGAGATTGCCCAAAACAAAAGCCCTGCGCCGAATCCATCTCTAGGGGAAAAGAGGAGACCAGAGGAAACAGAGACCTTCCTTACTAGCAGTGATTTGACAAATACCTTATAAACCCATTGATTGTGAAGTCCTGATCAGCTTTCTGGGTCTGTTAGCGCCAGACGATCTCGGCCACTTAACAGGGTAAACTTGGAATACAAATCTGGACCTCCCAGCTGTGCTCTGGAGGGCAAGGCACCATTCTCAATAGACTACAGTGAAAGGTACCCCTGGAGCGATGCAATAATCACTTGCCAACCCTCATCTATAAAATGGAATTCATTGTTCTTGCTTCAGATTCTGTGGTATAGCTTAATGACATGATTATATACTTCAGTTTCTCTGGGGCTCTGGTCCAAATGAGATTATAATAATTGTTATATTGCCTCTTTTTCAGCTTCTGTGTTAGGGCTGCTTACATTTAAATTCTTAGAGATTTTTCTACAGACTTAACCATTTAGAGTTGTATTTACTGGTCTCTCTTTTCCTAGAATATAGATATGATTTCGTCAGACAAGACTAGAAATAGCTTCAGATCAGAGACAACCCTTTTGTGTTTTAATTACTACCTCCTTCAGTTCTGATGGAGAAGGAATGGCAACCCACTCCAGTATTCTTGCCTGGAAAATTTCATGGACAGAGGAGCCTGGCAGGCTCCACGGGCTCACGAAGAGTCAGACATGACTGAGTGACTAACACTTTCTTCAGTTTTGATACTTGGTTACCAGATCAAAACGCTTGTGTCAGACTTCATCTTCCCTTGGAATGAGTTCCTGACCAAGAGAATCCTCAGTCCTTCGTGTCATTGGACTTCAACTGAGCATTAACCTTGGTTGTAGAGGCAAAGTCACAGTGCCTGCCTATGTCAGGCTCTGTGGGAAAGAAACCTGTGGATCTCGTTGTCCACCTGGAAACGTGGCTCAGGTGAATGGAAGACAAGGGAAAATGCCCTTCCCTGAGAATTGTTCAAAGTCTCTTCTCAGATGTCTGAATTTACCAGGATCCAGAGAGATTGTGAGGATTGAGGGAACAAAAGGAAAGGTCACATCTTGATATTCTTTTTCTTTTTTTAGTACCAGTTAATAGTCATGTAGAGGTTCTAGGATTTATTCCTAGCATATTTCAACTATCCACCCCAGCATTAACCTCCTATTTATTAAACACTGATATTATGAGACAATTAGTTTAGCTTATTATTAAATCATAGCTAATAGACTGGTATTCATTGGAAGGACTGATGCTGAAGCTCCAATACTTTTGCCACCTATGTGAAGAGCTGGCTCATTGGAAAAGAACCTGATGCTTGGAAAGACTGAAGGCAAAAGGAGAACGGTGGTGGCAGAGGATGGGATGGTTAGATAACATCACTGGCTCAAGGGACATGAATTTGAGCAAACTTTGGGAGACACTGAAGGGAAGCATGGCGTGTTGCAGTCCACGAGGTCACAAAGAGTCAGACACAATTTAGTCACTGAACAACAACAACAGCAAACAATAGACTAGAAAGGAGGCATGCATTTGAACCTCTCGGAAGGAACAATCAGTGGAAATCTAACATTTTCTTGACCTGCAAATAACTTCAAGAGTAATACCATATTTCACATAATCACCTAGAGTTCAAACTTCTGAGATACTCTGTTTCATCCAGTCCCTGTGAAGAATGTGCCAGAGAAGTCCCTCCATGCAGGGCCCAGAACCCCCAGAGAGCAGGGCAGGATGATTCACAGTTGTCCCTGGGCCCACCTCAGAGTCTGGCCCAAAGGGAGCGCCCAGTCAGCGTCAGTACCCGACCTTCAGCACTTCTTTCAGTGAGTGTGTGGGGCAGGCAGAGGAATATCACGCAGCAAAGGCCCCTATCTTCTTGGAGAAGCCTGGTACAAAGGGAAGCTTGTAATATTTTCAAAAGGGCAAGGAGTTGTAAAATCTTTAAAAGCTAGGAGACGCAGAAATCTGAACTATTTCTGACTATTACTTGAGGTCAAATAAATCATAATTGTCAAGCAATGCCAAAGAAGGAGAAAATGCCAGAAATGGGGGGGGGGAATCAAACTCAATGGCAAGGAGCAGAAGGAATCAAAGAAATGAAACAAATTATTACTGCAATTTAAAAAAAAGTTAGAATTTACAAACATAAATGATAAGATTGACTCAGTACAGGTTTACCAAAAGTATGTAGAATCCTAGTGGTTGGGATGTCAGTAAGTAACAAGTAGAGGCTGTTTTGCTTTGTTCTTTTAATGTAACACGATATTCAATTATTACAGAATCAGAGATCCCAGGATAAAGCTTCCATATGGAATGTATAGTCGGAATATATAAATATGTAATTGGAAATAATTATGCATTTGTTAAAGACTCTCATCTTATTTGTAGTTGAACATCTAAGTGAGATGAGAAGAAGCTGGTCACTATAGGAAAACAAAGATACAGATTTAGAATAGCAAACCTGAGTAAGACTGATGGAGAGTTCCTATTGTTTTAACTCAGGAAAGCGAGGGCTGAGAGATGATTTAATATGTGTCTCCAGTCTATAAAGGGTCATTATCTGGTGGTTTATGACCATCTGTTCTTTACCTCCCCTAAGGATGGAAAAGAGGAAATGAGCTTAAACTACAGGAAAATAAATTTAGGCTAGACCAAAGGGACTTCCAGACTAAGGTCTGTGCAACATTGCAAGCCTGAGCGGTTGTGGCATTTCCTCCCCTAACCTCGTCTGGGAACAGACAGGAGGCATTTACCCATCTGGGATGAATTCTACATAGCCCAGAGGGGATAAATCCGTGAATATTTTCAGACTGTAAATATTATTGGATGTCACTTTGATGTAACTTATTCTCTTCTGCCTTAAAGCTTTGGTCTGGATAGAAGTCCTTATATCTTAAGTAAAGGGTTTATCTGTTGCTCTCACTGACACATGAACTTTCCATTGACTCACTACTAACATGTGGGCTTGTCCATTCACATCCTTCTGCTCTGTTACCCAAACTCTTCCTACGATAAAACCTGAAGCATCCCCTTGTTTAGCACCTCCCCATATCTGCAGGCCTTGTAAAATCCCCAAGTCCTGGCAGGGTCTGCCGGGCTGGCATTCACTCACTCCTGCCTTAGCTGTGCAAAGCCACAGTCTTCAAGCCTGACCTGGTTCCTCCCCACCCTGCTTCTGTTCACATGAAACAACTTCTCTCCAGGATGCTATTACCTTCCTTGTCTGGGTGGACAACTAGAAAATTTCAATTCTCTATTCAAATGTTTCAGCATTTTGAAAGGTCTTCTGTCCTTCTTACCGAAACCTACATTCTCCTCCCCCAAATTACAGTCCTTTCAGCACTTAGAGGCCCAGGGAGAATTTAACATGTATTATGGTGAGCTTCAGTCCGTGTTTCCATCAAGCTATAGTAGTAGACGTAAGAGCAAAACTAAAGATAATTTTTATCCCCTATGCCCTATTGACTAATAAATGTTTATTAAATAGCAAGAAGAAAGAATAAGTGAATGATGGTTAAACAATTGTGAAGCTGTTCTCTAACATTAAGGATAGAAATTATTACCACTGGTGAAAACTAAAACTGTAATAGTGCAATAGAAAAAACTTGAGGATTACTTTCATTTTATTT